>JANAWD010000137.1:0-10429 GCA_027627245.1 Meripilus lineatus | reverse complement strand
CNNTGNANTCNNTNCNTNNNACTNNNTNACNNNTCTGACGGAGAATCCTCCGTCCAGGGAACCCCTTCTTGCTGCTACAGGCGGTTTACCCCTTGCCCTAACTCAACGCATCGAAGCGGACCTTCGTGCTCTCGAAAAACTCCGTATCAAACCCGTATTCGTTTTCCCCGGTCTTGTCCCTAACCGTCGCTCGAAGCATCAACACTACTCGCAATATGAGCCGGCGGAGGCGAGCAGGGACAGGAGAGAGGCGTGGACCAAATATGAGGCCGGACAGGAGGAAGCGGCCACCAAGCTGTTTGAAGGCCGAAGTGGCATCCACCAATGGGATCTATGGAAAATGGTTTTGAGGATTTTCAGGCATAGGAACGTTGGAGTTTATCGTTGCGCCATATGTTGCATGGGCTCAAGTGAGTGATATCGGGCGCTCAGTAGCCATGCGGCACTGCTTATGGACTATCATTTCTAGTTGATTTACCTCCAACGCCATCCCAAGGCCTACATCCACGCGATCTTCGGTCCTACAGACACGCTCCTTTACCCCGGTGTGGAGCGTGTAATCACGCAGTTGGACCTCACTTCTACGAACCCTTCGTTTGTCTCTGTCACCAAGAGACCCATATTGACGGATCTCGGTCTCACAGAAGACCAATTTCTGGATGTCGGCATTCTCCTCGGCTTCGATCATTCTCAATCCTTCCCCCCTACTTTGCATGATCAAGCCTTGAAAGCTACAGTAGACATGGTCAAGTACTACAAATCAGGCCATGCGGCTGTTTCAGCTTTCGCGGAACAGCCCCAGGTGAAGTCAATCCAGTATCCTGATCACTACGCCCGCACGCGGTCGATGATCAAATACTCCCTTATACTTTCCTCGGACGGCACCGTCGTACCTCTTCCACTCGGAAGTCCGAACTCTGCCAATCACGGCCACCCTAATCACCACCACCCTAATGCGGCAGATATCCCATCAGACCTACACGAGATATTCACCCACAGACTGCCCGACGAAATATACTTCTATCTCTCTCGGGGGTTAATGGGCCCTCAAGCGCTCGTCTGGTTGACGTCCGGTCAAATCGTCGAGAATCCGCCCTTGGATAATGGTGAGACGACGGAATACCGGCGCTTCATTAAAGAGGTCATTACAGAACATCAAACCGGTCCCCGCGCAACTGCCCTCGCGCTGGTTTCCCATGTCTCTCATCCATTCTGGCACAAGAGAGTTGTCACTGCCCATTTTTGGTTCGAACAAGGGAGCAACAATCAACAACAAAAGCATATTATGCATAATTCTCCGCAGACTGTTGCACTTGCGGATCGAGTTTCCGGGTGGCATGTTCCTTATGGCATCATCGAGGAAGAATTGCGCCGACAGAATGTGAGTAGTGACGAGCCCTTTTTGCTTCCTTCCTGAAATTCGGTCCCTTTCCTTGGCGTCATTCTTTTTCTCTTGGTGTAACTTTACTGACAACTTCATCTTCCTGGGGTTTTCGGTCTGGTTGTTGCCATGTGGTCGTTTCGTATTTTCAAAAAAATCTCGACCGCCACCCCCACCCCACGCCATCTTGACCGATAGTCTTCGACGATTGATTTCACACTTTGCCTCGGAGCTACCGCGTCTGAAAAGTTAGCTGCGCGAACCAAGAACAGGCCTAATAATAATAATGCAACCCTGGACAAGAAGGACGAAATCGTCGCAAATGTTATCTGGCGTTTCTTGGAACTTCGCGGGTGAGAGTCTCTTCTCCCTTTTCCGTCTCCAAGTTTCATGCGATCAGGTTTACTGACGATCGGGACTGGGTCTGTCTGTCTGGTCTTGTGGTTCTTCTTCGGTTCTGGAACCTTGAACCCACACTACGACGTCGTTCTGTTGGAATGTCAGGTTCCTGCTGAACACACACATTCATTCGCCCCTTGCGAGAGCGATGTTTGTCGCTCTGAGGGGCGCACGTGTGAATGACAAGTTCCAGGATTCGCTTTATTTGTTTTTAGAACTCACTAGAGCTGGGGTTATGCATGGACACCTGTGGTCAGGACGTGCCTTCAGCGGCGGACCGAGTTTCGGAACCGGTAAGGAAATTTATCCCAACTTGTTTCCCATCTACCCATCCCTATCCCATGTCCGTTCGTCCGCGGGGATGAGGGTTTCAGAATCCAAACCCAAATCCAAGTTTGGAATAACTGTGCTTCCAAGTTTTTCTGAGCTGACGCAACTTACGAACCTTGGTTACAGATGACGAGAAATCATGCATGTTGCTTGTGATGCGAGTGTTGAGCATTGTTCCGTTGAATTTTAAGGTGAGTTTGATACCACAATCGTTTGTTTACTCGAGCCCGTGCCATCACTGCGTGTCAATTCGACCGACGGTGATGGACATGGACATGGACAAACATTGTCGTCATCGGTTCACCGCTATCATCGATTCGTGGAGGTACGATGGCTGATCATTTTTGGATTTCTTCCCCCTGCTTCTCGCTCGCTCTTTACCAACCAACACTCTCTAATTGGCAAATTATCCGAAACAAAATACAACAACAACCCAAACAACTCATACGACAATAATCATAATCGACATCATCAATTCCCATTCGGTCGTTCGGTGGTTTTTTTTGTGTTGTGTCGGCGTATCTGGCATGCAAAAAATAACTACTACGGATCTTCTGGACCGAAACCCAACGCTGCAAACGCCGATTGACGTGGACCCTACCCTGTATAGGCGCAAACCTGGTCAGCGCCACTCTCGCGAGAACTGCTCGTTTTCAATTCCTTCGTCCGGGCACTAACACGTGCACTCCGGACTTTACTCGAGGTAACCTCACTGAACATGCTCGTGCGGCATGACGCTCGACAATCCCGGGACGATCTGCTTGATATCAATCTGTCGCTACCGTTCCAGAGCGAGGTGAACACCGGGTTCGGCGTTTTGGCCAAGGTGTATTTGGATGCTTTGACGCATATTAATAATGGACAACGGGTCCGGGATCCTAATGCTGAGGGTGTCAAGGAGGCAAAGGTGTTCGCTTTGGATATCTGCGAGGAGACCTTTGCGGGCGTCAAGAACCCGAAGGCTGAGGTTGAGAGGGGATTCCGGTTTTGGGATGTGGTGAGTAACCTTTCCTCGTTCGTCCCTTTGGCGGTTTTGGGGGTTGTTTCCCCTCCCTTTCCCTTTGTTACATTCACGATCATTTTTGAGAGCGTCACAATTTGGTTTGTTGATTTGGTTGACTGGATGAGGGTTTCCCTGGCCTCTTCTCCCCGCTGTCCCGTCCCATCCCATCCCGCTTCTTCTAATTTCCCAATTTGGGTCAAGAAGGGCATAGGTGTCGTAAGAGGGGGTTTTGGGATGTGACAACGGCACGACGACGACGGCCAACCGATGACGATGACGATGACTTTCTCACTGACATGGCTCGGATTTTGCGTTTTTTGATCTGGTTTTTCATAATTCCCCGTTGTTTGGTTGACTGTGCCTCTTTGCTCCCTCCCTCGCCCACGTTTCGCCGTCGTCTGTCGCCCTTGTTCAAGGCCAGCCAACTACCAATCGACTGGGGGTTGGGCTTCTTTGGACCCCCCCTACTTTTGCGCATCACATCCGTTTCATACGCTCTCCTCCTTCCTTCTTGCTTCTCTTTCTCATCACCCATTTTCTCTCGCGCATATATCCACATGCGCACGCGACGCTTTTATGGTTGGCCGTTGCTTATTATGGTCCTCCTTGATCTTTTTCGTTTTGCATTTTCATGTTTTTCATTATACGCCCATGACATCTTTTCCCTGACTCTTGCTTCTCAATACTTCTTGATACTGACTATTATGACTATTACTTTCTGACGTAGACACTGGTGGCCATGCGCCAGCTCCACTCTGAGGGATCAGTCCTGCGAGAGATGATTGACCAGTTTGAAGCGGCGGAGGCTTGGTTGGCTCCGATGAGGCCGTAGGAAAAAAAATGCTCGACTCTCGACTCAGTGTCCATTATCCCATCTCCCATAGCGAGCGTTTTTTGTTGTTGCGCAGTTAGTTGTTTTTATTATTGATGCGTGTGTGTGTGGGATATCGTGACTGTGCAGTGTTGGGATTGACCATTCCGAGTAACTTTGGACTGCTCATGGGAAAGGTGGGAATGGAATAGAATGGACTGGATGGGATGGTATGGGAGGATGAGGATGCCTTGGCAAACACCGGTGATGGGAGAAAGGGGCGAGGGGGGGTAAAGAGATATTGGATTGAAACGGAATGGGTTTGGAGAGGGTTTGCAAAGATGATACTACAAAAAAANTTGATATTGGTCGTTGTGGGTGGTAGGGGTGAATGTTGAAGGTCGGCACGCTGAGGCGTGGTAAACCTGGGATGGGGTTTCTCTTGCGAGGGTTCGGATGACCGGGGCGCGTGGATTTCGTGGTTTTTTTTCTTCTTCCTTCAGTTGCCCAGATGTAGAAAAGCGTAACGGGGGTTTGGTGTTGGACTTTTGCCTGGTCTGGTTTGAACTGACTAGATGGTCCATGGCTCGATTATTTGCTACCCTCTTTTTGTTACTATAGGTATAATCCTCTCTTTCTTTCCTTTTTGTTTCAGACGATGACGATAGGATGATGTTGTTGTGCCGCAGTAGCATGAGTAGAGTACCGTTGTTTTGCTATATTCCGATTCCTTTCATCGCGTTTTCTTTCAGTCTTTATTCCATGTGCTCCATGCTCAGGCTCTTTATGCGTTTATGCGTCTATGCGTCTATGTCGCATGTCTACGCACATGTGTGCGTGTGCGTGAGTACACACGTCTATGTGAGTACCCCCAAGTCCCCACCCAGTGCTTGTGCTTGATATGTTTGATTGCGTTACGAACAAAAATGACGTTGTGTCGGANNGGNTAAAGGCAAAGCGTCGGATACCGATAAAAGGACATGATGATCATATTGCATTATACGCTACGATAGACGAGCTCGAGAGAATGTCGTTAAAACACGAGAAAAGGCGGATAGAGTCTTTCTTTGACCTAGCCTCGCCATCAAACGGCCGTTAAGATGACATCAAGTTGGAATTAGTCTATATCCCCCACGTATACATAACTTACGTACGGATGTACTCTACGCATTAAGCCAAAGTCAAAAACAGCTTCGGAATTGCTGGGTGCACTAGGTAGTCGACTGTATGCGCTATGCGATGTGAGGACCTGGATTGAGAGGCGTCAAAGGCCGGAGATCAGTGAAGACGACGATGGGAAGTCGGTGGCTGGCTGGCGCTGGCTGGAACGGGGAAGTTGGCATGAGAACGGTGTGGGAAAGTGAGATGGGATAACTTGTTCGGTCGGTTGTATGCGCTCAGTATACTCATGCCCCTTGCACTCATACTTACAATGAGATGTGATATTCCAGTAAATGGATGGTATTCCCACAGCTTCCTTTGGGGCAGGCAGAGTCCACCGCACCGTACACTGGGGGGAGATAACACGTGTGGCTACTTGGGGGTGGCGAAATTTGTTCCGCTGAATCTCCGATGAAATCGACAAAAAAGAGTGTGTGCAAAAAAAAATTATGTACGCTATGCTGTCAATTGTAAATTGGGATGGTGTCATGGGTGGGTATGAGATTGCTACCTGATTTGGGCCGAATCTGAGATCCCGAAGGTAATCTTGATTTGCGGAGGGTTCGAAGCGTGACAAGGGTCGGATGCATGTCACCGAGTGTCACAGTGTGAGGAGTGTGACTGGAAAGATGGAATTGACGCGCGAGACTCGCAAAGGACGATCTTGAGCGTGGGTGACTGCGTTACCTGTGTGAGAGTGTGACTTTCCTGGGCAGGTCGCACGGGTGGATTGGGATGGGATGTGCTTGACCGCCAGTCTGTGACGGGCCAGTCTGTGAACTTGGACTGATTCCCCCTCCACCAATAAATATGACCCCTTCTCCCTGGCCTTTCCTCCGTTCCCCGCACCGCATATCCTTCCATCCTCAGATCCACTCCTCCTGATCCAGCTCTCATGGATTCTGCCCTCTACGTCAACATGTTCACCCAAGGACATCCCCTCTCCCTCGCCACACACCACAAGTCCAGCTACTCGCCAAAGGACACCAGCCCACAGAGTGGTCCAGTATACCTTCGCCAACATCGCACCATTGAACTCATCGAACTCATCGAAGTACCCGCCCCTCCTCCTCGCCAACAACCCTCGACCATCACAAGCTCCGAAGCTTCTTCATCACCCTACACCGAGTCGTGCTCATCATCCGAGTTTGACTCGGAGGAAGACGAGTCCGCAGGCTCTTCATACTGTTCGTCGGACGAGGAGGATATGGCGCAGAGGGATATGCCCTTGTACGATGATACCTACCGCACACGGCTCAACCGTGTCCTCGCATGGCGGGATGGCTTTTCAAAGTCTTCGGCCGCCCCTTCCGGTGGTGGTGAGTTTGTCCTTCTTTCTTACCTCTCCTTCTTCCCAACGCCACATCCTCAAATGCCAATCCGACTGACATTTGACTTGTCTTTGCTTTCCAGATGCCCACGCATCCCTCTCTCACCAAAAACGTAAAGTCGACCATGATTCGATGGATTTGGATGACCAGGAGGTGTGTTCCTTCCTCTCCTAGCTTATGAAACATCCTTTTCTCACACTCCTTGTCCTCTCAGATGTCTCAGTCCCCTAAACGTTCTCGATCCATCCCCCCTCCTGAACACAGGCCCTCTTGGCCTCATCGCCGTCTCAGCGCCCACTCGTGTTCGGCGTGCGATGCATGCTTCGCCACCCGTCAGTCCCTCCGCCAACACGCGAGAGACTTGGAACCTTCAGATCCTTGTCGCGTTGCCGTCGAATACGGTTTCGAATCATGATATCCTCCCTCGACTCTCCTCTTCGCCTTCTCGTCAACGCCGGTCTCGTCCCTTTCACACTCTTGAACAGTATTCTTGCGCGACCTTCTCTCTCGCCTTGGCATGTCCCATTCATACATACCCCGCATCATTCGTCCATCAATGAACCACTGTATTTCTCATTTGCAATCTTCACGACGTCTGCACCATCCATCAGACACTTTCCCTTACCCTACTACCCTTCACCACTAGTAGTCTGTCTACTTCGCCTTCTCCATCACGCCACCCTATATGCGGTATATTCTTTTTCGCATAATGATGTGCCATTGCTTCTTCTCTCAACGACATCTCCTGGGAGTCCTGTTTGTTGTCTCGCCGCATACCACATTCCATTCCATCCATTCGACGCACTCACGCAATCAAAGAGCGAAATCTTTACTTTAGCGTACTGTAAACTATACCCTTCCATGTTCAAGTACCTACTACTTATTGTATCTAAGGGAGACGACACACACACTTAGTTTATGATGCTTATACCATCTCATCCCACCCATCCTCCATCCCGTTAACAATCGAATACAAACAAAGTTTACAAACATTAATATTGCCTCGTTTGGCTCCGGCCTTTGTGATCACTGCCCTTGTGTGAGACTCTTTGGTGCATTGTGGGGTAAGCTGACTATCTCCATCTTGGTGCGCCTCAGTGCGTCTCAAGTGACGACTTTGTGTCAACGTCAGCGGATGGACGAAAAGAGAAGGAGAGGTCCCATGTCTGGAGTCTCGAGTGAGGGTGCGACGCTGGAAGACTAGGAAGAAAGTGGCAATCTTCCATTTCTTGTTTCTGGCAGACACGGAGATGCAGATGTTACTACTACTAGAGATATCGATGTTGGATTGGATGGTTGGGTGGGCGGCTCCGCGTGGAAATGGATGAGTCTGTAGGGAGGATACGGATGTCTACTTTTGAGTAGGGGGCGATCTGTGAGATGATTTTCTCAGGCGTGATTGAATCGATGGTGCGTGAGTGGGGACATTCATTTATGGATAGAGTAAGAGTAAGGAGGAGGGCGGGAGAGGGGTTGTGTCCCAGTTGCAAGGAGAGAAATCGAATCGAGATCGCAGATACGGTACGGATACGGATGCACAGGAGATTCGCACGGTTTGTCTTTTTCTCCTCTTTTCTTTCCTGGGAGTGCCTGCTGTCTACTGTATTCGCCGAGGATTTCCAGTGACCTCCATTGGTCTGCTTCTCAATCTCATGGATGATCGATACAAAACATCGTGTTTTCTCTTTTCTTTTTTATATCTATTATATCTATTCCCCGAGGAAAATCTAAATCTATCAGCTGCCATCCCCATATTCCCTCTTCCGCTTTCTTGCTTCTTGCCTCTTGCGGTGATCATGAGAGACATGGGAGATTTGGCAAGGGACTCGAAGACTCCGAAGCTGGCGAGCTCGCGAGTCGGGACAACTCGAAATCCTTTTCGAGTCTGTAAATCTCCCACACATGATTGACGTTCCATGTTCCAAACCGTTCCATACGCGCGCGCATCCAGTTGTAAATGCCATCCCTGTACGTGCTCACTCACACACATATGCAGCGTCCATGCTTTCGGGCGCGATTAATCGACATGTATCATTGGCTTAATTGTTGATTTCCTTGGATGGGGACAGGTGCGGAGGGTTGACGAGAACGAGAAGCCCCTTCGCATCACAAATGAAAGGAGACCTCCGCATAGTACCATGCCTAAACCACAAACCAAAACGCTTCACGCTTGAAAGTGTGTGAGCGGGATACGGGTGCACATGCTATATGGTCGTACAGCACCAGGTGTATTTTACTGATAGGCTAGCTGCCACTCCTCTTCGCTTTTTTGGGAGAGGAGGCTTCGTCTTCCATTCATTCCAGTCGTCTATCCTCCGAGGCTCATTGATCCAACGGAAGGATGCACGGACGGGACACTCCAATGGGGTTGGGTTGGGAGTGGAGATTATGGGATATCTCACGAAACGAACGGACTCCGGGCAGAGTCGGGGTTCCTTTTTGTTTCTCGGTGCTCGTGCGGTATCGTGCTGGTACCCTGGATGTGAGGTGAGGGATGGATGAATGGGAGGGGATGATAAACTTGGGTGTTCCGCTTCTTTTTTTTCCGTGTCCAGGGCCCCAGATCGGTATCTACTTGTTGTGCTTCCTTCCTCCTTTCTTTCACTTTGGTTTATTTCTGTTTCGTATTCGTTCTCGAGGGTTTTCTTATCTCTCTCACCTTTTTTTTTGTCTTGCGGGATCTATATTTATGGTATAGGGTGCTGTACTTACAATGCGATGATGCGCGGTCGTAGTTCGTACTTTGCGGTACGGGCTTGCAGGCTTACAGTGCAACTTGAACCCTATGTATGTATTTATCTTTCTATATTCTTCGACGGGTCGGAGTCCGTACCCCATATTCGAGTTTCGACCTAAGTTAAACCATATCCGAACCCTCCTTTTTTCCAAACCTTTCCCCGATTAGAGGTCTTGAATTCTCCCACACTGTGTTTGACAAGCCCGAAGACTCGAGCGATACATCGGCAGGTGCATCGATGCATCATCATGAAGTAATGGGAAGACACTAAGGGTTTGTTGGGATGTATGATTGGTGAAATCCTCGACTTCGATTCTGTGCCGACTCTGGGGGTTTGTTACTGTACTAGTACTGTGCTCGAATTGAATTGACAAACTCAACTATCTGACACCATCATCATCCTACTGCCAATTGCCACATTATACATTACAGCAACTCTGGCCGCCGTCGACGTCAGAAGGAATAGCAATTTAACAATCACGCATACATGTTATGCCGTGGTTGCATGGTCTTGGTTTTGGTTCTATGAGTATATGGATCAAAGTGGGAGGGGATATATCAAGTAACGAACGAACATCCATTCATGGTTCATTCAATAATTTAACGACGCCGTGACGACTTGGGGATTCGGAAACACGCACGCACGCCGCCCCCACGCTCAAGCTTCTCGATGGTTGTTGTGTGATGATGATTGTTTACTAGTACTTACAGTATCGTTCCACTGGCATCCCTTTGCCGCCGTTGTTTGACCATGGTAATTTCATTCCCTTCCTTCTCCTTATCCCTTATTCCTCCGAGCCCAGAGCTGATCAAACCCTCTTCGAACGCCTGCCCACCTCGGGATACCCTTCCATACGGACCATATCATAACCTTACGCTGTCAAACCATTCTGCAGGTCTCAGTTCAAAAGGTCTCAAAGGCCGCCTTGAGATTCAGAGCATACATGATGCATGATGCCATGATCGTATGATCGCATACGNNTNANNATCGATCGNTGNACNNCGNACTCGNACGTCTGNGNNNNGNNCNNNNTACAGCTACGTACGTCTGAGCATCGATCGATGTACAGCTACGTACGTCTGAGCATCGATCGATGTACAGCTACGTACGTCTGAGCATCGATCGATGTTACAGCTACGTACGTCTTGAGCATCGATCGATGTACAGCTACGTACGTCTGGAGCATCGGATCGATGTACAGCTTACGTACGTCTAGCACATCGATGTTACAGGCACGTACGGTCTTGGAGCCATTCGATCGATGACACTACGGTT
>JANAWD010000136.1:0-77279 GCA_027627245.1 Meripilus lineatus | reverse complement strand
GGGAGTTGACTGGTGATAGGAAGGCGAAGGCGCGTACGGACGATGCGATGGATGTCGACAGCAAACCACGCGAATCAGTTCCCAAGACAGCTACACTCGCGCCAGGGTCCACTGTTCAACCAAAACGGACGGTCGACCTCGAAGGGATGGCTTTCAGCCAAGGCGGGCACTTGATGTCGAACAAGAAGTGCAAGCTACCTGAAGGTTCCTTCAAGCGGTCGCGAAAGGGCTACGAGGAAATCCACGTTCCTGTTCCCAAGAAGGCTACCGTTTCGAGCAGCGAGTTCGTACCTATCACGGAACTTCCAGCCTGGGCTCAAGAGGGCTTCAAAGGTATCAAGAACCTCAACAGAGTTCAGAGCAAACTCTTCCCAGTTGCGTTCGGAACAGATGAACCCCTCCTGCTTTGTGCGCCCACTGGTGCTGGAAAGGTATGTCGGGTATTTGCTTTAGTATCACGGTTCTCATCGAAGTCTTTAGACAAATGTGGCCATGTTGACTATCCTCAACGAACTTGCGAAGCACAGAGACGAGGAAACCGGTGAATTCGATCTCGACTCGTTCAAGATCATCTATGTCGCCCCAATGAAGGCGTTGGTCCAGGAGATGGTCGGCAATTTCAGCACACGACTGGGCGTCTTCGGCGTCAAAGTTGGAGAGTTGACGGGTGATTCGCAAATGACGAAGCAACAGATTTCGGAGACCCAGATCATCGTGACGACCCCTGAAAAGTGGGACGTCATCACACGGAAGAGCACCGATACAAGCTATACCAACCTCGTGCGACTGATCATCGTCGATGAAATTCATTTGCTCCACGACGAACGAGGACCCGTCTTGGAGAGTATCATTGCTCGTACGATCAGGAGGATGGAACAGACCTCGGAATACGTTCGACTTGTTGGTCTATCAGCGACGCTTCCTAACTACCAGGACGTCGCGACTTTCCTCCGAGTTGATTCTTCGAAGGGTCTGTTCTACTTCGACGCGTCATATCGACCCTGCCCTCTGCAACAACAATTTGTCGGTGTTACGGAGAAGAAGGCGATCAAGAGGTATCAGGTCATGAACGAAGTCTGTTATGAGAAGGTTCTCGATCAAGCAGGGAAGAACCAGACGCTCGTTTTTGTTCACTCGCGGAAGGAGACCGCCAAGACCGCCAAGTTCATCCGAGATATGGCGATCGACAAGGAGACGATCACCCAATTCGTCAAACCAGAAGGTGCTACCCGCGAGATTTTGCTCGAGGAAGCCAACAACGTCAAGGATCCTAACCTAAAGGATCTACTTCAATTCGGATTCGGTATCCATCATGCTGGGATGTCTCGTGAAGACCGTGGACTCGTCGAAGACCTCTTCGGTGATGGCCACCTTCAGGTACTGGTGTGTACGGCTACGTTGGCCTGGGGTGTCAATCTCCCTGCACACACGGTCATCATCAAAGGCACCCAGATCTACAATCCCGAGAAAGGTCGTTGGGTGGAGCTCTCTTCCCAAGACGTCTTGCAGATGCTTGGCCGTGCTGGTCGTCCCCAGTATGATACGTACGGTGAAGGTATCATTATCACGAACCATTCCGAGCTGCAGTACTACCTCAGTCTCTTGAACCAGCAACTTCCGATCGAGTCCCAATTCGTGTCGAAACTGGCTGACAACCTCAACGCGGAGATCGTTCTTGGGACCATTCGCAACCGGGACGAAGCTGTTCAATGGTTGGGATATACCTATCTGTAAGCCATTTTCAACTCCCTCCATCGAATGCAACGCTCATTACTTGCGTGTAGCTACGTCCGTATGCTCAAGGACCCCGTACTGTACAGTGTCGGGGTTGACTATCAAGACGACGACCCAACTCTCATTCAAAAGCGCGCCGACATCATCCACACTGCCGCTGCTCTTTTGGAGAAGTGCCACCTCGTCAAATACGAACGGGCATCAGGTCGTTTCCAGAGCACGGAACTTGGTCGTATAGCGTCTCACTACTATGTGACGTATAACTCCATGTCGACGTACAACCAACATCTTCGACCCACGATGACCACGTTGGAGTTGTTCCGTGTGTTTGCACTGTCGCAGGAGTTCAAACTTCTCCCTGTGCGGCAAGATGTGAGTCCATGGTCCTATTGAGTCTCTCTCGTCAGCGGATATCTAATGATCGTCGCAGGAAAAACTCGAGCTTGGAAAGCTTCTCGAGAGGGTTCCGATACCGGTCAAGGAATCTGTCGAGGAGCCTGCCGCCAAGATCAATGTCCTCCTTCAAGCCTACATCTCAGGACTGAAACTCGAGGGTATGTCCTGGGTTGCGACAGTCGCAGAATGCCGAGCTTACGTAATATGACATAGGATTTGCCCTGGTTGCCGATATGGTCTACGTCCATCAATCCGCGGGACGGTGAGTCTCAACGTACAATTTCAGAGAAAGTCTCTGACTGTCCGTTCTAGTATCCTTCGCGCGATCTTCGAGATTTGTTTGAAGCGTGGGTGGGCGGTCCCAGCGAAAGCTGCTCTCACTCTTTGTAAAGAGGTGGAGAAGCGAATGTAAGGTGTTCGTTTTCTGGTCCGGGGATTCGTCTGATGTCTTTCTACAGGTGGAGCTCAATGACGCCCCTCAGGCAGTTCAAAGGTGTCCCCACTGATATTCTCCGTAAGGCAGAGAGCAAGCAATTCGTGAGTTGGCTTTGATGCTTACCCTTGTTCATCGTACTAAAATCTCACGACAGCCTTGGGATCGTTACTTCGATCTTGTGAGTTCTGCAGCCTCGTACGATGCGTATTTTACTGAATTCCTTCTAGAACCCCCACGAAGTCGGTGAGCTCATCGGTGTCCAAAATGCTGGCAAGCTGGTGTACCGTCTGGTCCACAACTTCCCCAAACTACAGTGCGTGGTAATTTGGCTTCCATGATACTTGCTGTTCACGCCATCTTCCAGGCTTCAAGCCCAGGTTCAACCCATCACACGCTCTCTTCTTCGGATAGATCTCACGATTATCCCCGACTTCCAGTGGGATGAGAAGGTCCACGGCGCGTCCGAATCTTTCTGGGTAATCGTGGAAGACGTCGATGGGGAAATCATCCTCTTCCATGATACCTTCATTCTCCGTCAACGATACGCAGAGGACGAACATAATCTGACGCTCACTGTACCGATGTTCGAGCCGGTACCTCCTAATTATTATATATCCGTAGTCTCAGACCGTTGGCTGAAATCAGAAACGCGACTTCCGATTTCCTTCAAACACCTCATTCTCCCAGAGAAATTCCCTCCCCCGACGCCTCTTTTGGATCTCCAGCAACTTCCTCTATCTGCCCTTCACAACAAGGAATTCGAGAGCATCTATTCGAGCACCATTCAGACCTTCAACAAGATCCAGACACAGGTCTTTCAGGCACTGTATACCACCGATGATAACGTCTTTATCGGCGCTCCGACTGGTAGTGGGAAGACCATTTGCGCAGAGTTCGCTCTTCTTCGCCTTTGGAGTAAAAGGGAGCAACCCCGAGCCGTTTGCATCGAGCCTTATCAAGAAATGGTAGACCAACGAGTCGCGGAGTGGAAGAGCAAGTTCAGCAAGTTGCAGGGAGGTAAAGAGATTGTGAGCCTAACTGGGGAGACAAGCGCAGATCTCCGTTTGCTGGAGAAAGGCGACTTGATTGTTTGCACTCCCTCTCAGGTTCGTTTGCTTCCCGTCTCGTTGTGTCGTTCACAAGTCAACTCATACGTTTGACAGTGGGACGTCCTATCACGACGTTGGCGTCAGCGGAAGAATGTCCAAAATATCGGGTTGCTTATTGCAGACGAAGTTCAGCTCGTTGGAGGCGAGGTCGGACCGACATACGAGGTTGTAATTTCAAGAACCCGGTACGTTTCCGCACAGACCGAAATCAAGACTCGGATTGTTGCATGCGGCGTCTCTCTTGCCAACGCCCGAGACCTCGGAGAATGGATGGGCGTTCCCTCGCATGCCATTTTCAACTTCCCGCCAAGGTACGTTCACTTTCTAGTATCGACAACTGGTACGATGCTACATTTCCTGTTCTTAGCGCTCGACCCCTGGACATGGATATTCACTTGCAAAGCTTCGCCATCCCTCACTTCCCTTCTTTGATGATCGCGATGTCGAAACCTGCGTATCTTGCGATTCTCGAATATTCTGCGACTAAACCGGTTGTGATTTTCGTTCCGTCTCGCCGGCAGTGTCAATTGACTGCGGATGATATCCTGACACATTGTGGTGCGGATGACAAGGCTGATAGGTTTTTGAACATCGAGGAGGAGGATCTTCAACCTCATCTGGACCACGTGACCGATCAGGGACTGGTCGAAAACTTGAAGCACGGTGTTGGGTATTATCATGAGGCACTCAACAAGCAGGATAAAAAGATCGTTGAACGGCTGTTCCAGTCAGGTGCAATCCAGGTGCTAGTTGCTTCCAAGGTGGGTGTTGATGTTTGTTTGTTTTTAACATCTCTGTATTAACCCGACCACTAGGACACGGCATGGAGTCTTCCTGTTGCAAGTTACATGGTCATTATCATGGGTGTTCAGTTTTACGAAGGAAAGGAACATCGTTACGTCGACTATCCAGTGATGGATGTTCTCCAGATGATGGGTCGTGCCTGCCGCCCAACGGAGGACGAAAAGAGTCGGTGTGTTCTGATGTGTCAACAAACGCGCAAGGACTTCTACAAGAAGTTCCTGGCTGAGGGGTTGCCCATCGAGTCTCACCTACCGACTCACATGTTGCACGATTACTTCCTGGCCGAGATCGCGGTGAAGACTATCGAAAACAAGCAGGACGCAATGGTGAGTTCTCTGCGTTCTCGAATAAACGAAGTCTTATTTGCTTGTGATAGGATATCCTCACGTGGACGTACTTCTATCGCCGTATGACCCAAAATCCCAATTATTACAACTTGCACAACGTCAGCCATCAACATTTGTCGGACCATCTGTCTGAACTCGTTGAGAACACTCTCACCGATCTCGTCAATTCGAAGTGTATCTCCATCGGTGAGTGTTTGCAGCAACTCTTGGGACTTTTTTCTTACCCTCTTTCTAGAGGACGAAATGGACGTGTCTCCTTTGAATCTCGGCATGATCGCCGCCTACTACAACATATCATGTGCGTTCCTGACTAGCCTCGCTATTTTCCATGTTTACTCATTCATTGTTTGATAGATGTTACTGTCGAGGTCTACACCCTTTCGTTGAAAGAAAGGACGAAATTGAAAGGATTGCTCGAGGTCGTTTCATCGTCCGCTGAGTTTGAGACGATTCCCATACGTCGGCACGAAGACGTTCTCTTACGCCGAATCTATGACCGTGTTCCTGTCAAGCTCGAACGCGCGGATTTCGAGGCACCCCACTTCAAGACGTTCCTCTTGCTACAGGCACATTTCTCACGATTACAGCTTCCGCCAGATCTCGCCGCCGACCAACAACTTGTTTTGGAGAAGGTTTTGAACCTACTGTCGGCTTGTGTGGATGTGATGTCTTCGAACGCTTGGCTAAACGCCTTGGGCGCAATGGATCTCAGTCAGATGTGCGTACAGGCATGTTGGGAGTCGGATTCGCCCTTGAAACAGATTCCGCACTTTGAGCCCGAGGTGAGAAATAGTTTGTCGACACACTTCGTCCTGTTCTAACCGCCGTGTCAGGTTGTAAAAAGGTGTAAAGACGCCGGAATTGAATCCGTGTATGATATCATGGAGATGGAGGATGATAAGCGAAATGAGCTGTTACAAATGGACGCCCGCCAGATGTATGTCTATTCCCCATGGGGTTATAACGGTTACTGATCCCCTTTGTAGGAGAGATGTCGCCACCTTCGTCAATTCCTACCCCACCCTTGATGTGAACTTCGATCTCCCCAAGGGCGATTACACTGCTGGATCGCCCATCGTCATAACTGTGGCTCTCACTAGAGATGTTGACGAAGACGATGAAGACGACGATCAAACTGTCATTGCACCGTTCTACCCCACAAAGAAGATGGCGAATTGGTGGTTGGTGATTGGCGAACCAACATCAAGGCAATTGCTTTCGATCAAAAAAGTCACGGTGAATAAGAACCTCTCAGTGAAGCTCGAGTTTACTCTGCCTAAGGGTACACATAAGTTGAAGCTTTACGTGATCTGCGACTCTTATGTCGGGGCGGATCATGATATCAACCTGGAACCTCTTGACGTTGCGGAGGGTGAAGAAAGTGACAGTGATGAGGATATGGAAAGTGATGACGAGATGGAGGAATGAGGTGGTTTATTGTCCCTGTGTGTGTTCTCTTGTTGTTCATATGTTAGATCTTTGCTGTTTGTATCTCTAGCCTTTCGTCATTATTATCGCATTAAATCTGAGTCGTTGAGGCCGCATTTTCGAGCCATTACGATGATCTTCTCACGGTTTTCACGATGGCGGTCGACCCTGAAGCCTCACTTGAATCCATCGCGTACCCAATTCCGACACAGACAACCTCCGATTGAACACCACCATGCCGGATGGCGTAGGGTCCCAAGGCCCAGCCGCGATTACTATGATAGGTTCGCTCGTTCTCAGGTAGGGTGCGAGGCAAAATGTTGCCATTTCGCCAATTGAACCGGCAAAAATGGCGATTGCCTGGCAATTGCCAGCCTTCGGAGAAGTAAGGGTGGCGAAAATACCAGGGGGGGTATTTTCCAAGGGGGGTATTTTCGTTCGGGGTGGCCAAGTGTACCCGGCAGACATTCCAGGCGAGCGTGGCACCAGATAAACCCAACCGTGTAACCCTGACCCAGGGTTACAGCCACCGCACAGCTGACTAATATTCCCAATTTAGTAACTACGGTAGGTTATTGTTGATTCATCTCTGCTTACGTGATATATTTCGCCGACTTCTGCCAGCAGTGGCAATTGCCACTTCTGCCTGGCAAATGGCAAAAGTCGCCCGAAAACATTTTTGCCATAGACCCTATTCTCAGGCTGAATGCTGCGGCGAGACCGGGGTATTCAAAATTGCACTCAATACTCATTCCGTTCGGCCTGCTCAAGACGGCATCTACGTCCCGCTTTTTGTCGGAGGCCCTTTGATTACGAGAACCTGCATCCATTTCGTTGTGTAAAGCGTGCAGAGCCACGACAGAGCCACCCTCTATCTATGTCCAATTTGGAAGTTAGACGCCGGTTCGGCGACAGGAACCTTCCGAGCTGCTGGAACCTTCTGGAGACTATGTTTGGTATTGTACGGGGTTCGTCAGTGGTTCGTGCACCTCAAATTGCGTTGCCAAACGCAGATCATTTGAAACTCCCAGTGTACTAACTTAATTAAGGTTTGGGGCACTGGCGAAGTTTTCCAGTCATCATCGGCATGTCTCCGGCTGGGACTGCCTACTGTTACGAGAAGGTACGCAGACCAAGGGCAACGTTTCTACTGAAGAGAGCACTGGAGCCGGCAGCCGATGAGCACATGCGGTGAGTGTCACCCGTTTTTCCATACTCCCCTACGCCGGTAGATGCATTGATGGAATACTTTTGTGAGTTTCGCCGACATTACGATTTCAACTAGACGGTCAATGCGATGGCTGACAGTTTCGGAAAGATGATTGCTATTACATTGCTGGAGTCAATGACGGACACCCGATCCACCAGCTTCGGGATGAGGTTGGTTCACAAACCCTTGTGGAACGTATAAATGGGATCAGGTCACTTCATCGACATCCATTCAGTTTTCCCCCTCATCTTCGTTGACCAGCCCCAATAACTTCCCGTAGCGATGGCACAGAAAAGCAATACCCGGTCATTCCGTCTCCCCAGCCATCTCGATTCCTGGCCATACCCTCGTTGCCTCAATCCACATTTCTCTGAAGTTGACCCCGAGTCGATCCAATGGCTCGAGGGCTTTGATGCACTCAGCCCAAGGGCTCAGAAAGTCTTCAATGCATGCAACTTCAGTACGTTGTTTATTTGTCCTGAATAACAATGACTAATATTCTTCCAGACCTCCTCACATCTCTATCATTTCCCCATCTGAGCAGAGGTATGTTCAGCGCCTGCAGGCTTCTTGGATTGAATCTCACTAAGTTACCCGCAAACAGAGCGCCTGAGGGTGGCGTGTGATCTCATGTGCATGTTCTTCCTATACGACGAATTGACAGACCATGAGAGTGAGGAAGGCGCCGCAATGATTGCGAGCATTATTATGGACACCCTGAAGAACCCTTCAGCGCCCCGGCCTCGGGGCGAGTCGATCATGGGAGAGATAGTTAGACAGTACGTGACGGGGTTGCAGTTTTTCCGAACCTCATTCTGACCACTGTGTGTCTCAGGTCATGGAGTCGTGCAGTGGAGGCGATCCGTCCTGAGGCTCGGGAAAGATTCATTGAAGCCATGTCGTCGCACACAGAAGCGATGACGCAACAAGCCGAAGACAGAAGCAGGAATTACCTCCCTATGCGTTCCATTCAGAGCTACCTTGAAGTGAGAAGGCACACCATGGGAGCTAAACCAGCATTTACGTTCCTCGCTTTCGATTTCGATATTCCTTGGCATATTCTCGATGGCCCAATCATACGTGACCTAGAGACCTGGGCAACGGATTTGCTCATACTCAGTAATGTAGGATATCCTCTCATCGTATCTGCGACAGTGCATCTGACATCCTTACTTGCTCAGGACCTATATTCGTATCCCAAGGAGCATGCAGACGGTGACGACGGACACAACATCGTTGCCATTGCGATGCATGAACTGAATGTTGGGCTTGATGGTGCCATCAAGTGGGCCAGTGATTACCAAGCCGACCTTGTGAAAAAATTCGTCAGCTCGATCGAACGACTCCCGTCGTTCGGGATTGACATCGATAGACAATTGGAGGAGTATGTACGAGGCATTGGTAGCTTCGTTATGGGACATGACGCGTGGTGTTTCGAGAGTGAGCGATACTTTGGGAAGAATGGAAAGAGCGTTCAGAAGCATAGAAGGGTAACACTCCTGTCTCCACGCCGTGGAAGACACGGAGGTAATTGATATGTCGAGACTTCTTACTTACAGGGACTAGAGCATATTTAACACAATTTAGCATACCGTCTTCGTATAAAATAGACAACCAACGACTTGGGCTTGCATTTACTCATCGTCCGAGAGTTGTCACAGCAGCCTCTAGGGATGGTAAATATGGTTCCAAGAATTCACAGAAATGAGTCTTAAGCGAGTCCCTTATCTTCTTACACGACTGCCCAGCAAGGATCGAGAGAACACTCTACGATGAAGTTGCCTCTTGATCTCTTGTCATTGTTCAAGTTGGTTCACAGTATGGAGAGACGTGTGTCTCCACTGGTCAAGTTCGAACCATAGTGACTTCATCCCATACTTTTGCCATCGGACGCAGGTTCACTTGGGCGTAATAGAGAGGTCGAGGCGCAAGGAGTTGTAGGTGTCTGAAGTTTTAATGGGAGAGATAGTCACGATATAGGATGTAATTCATTTCAAGTTCAAGAAGTGAAGGGTGCAGGCGCCTTGCAATTGTGAGATCTGGATGTCAATTATTATGGCTTTCACGCCCTGTGGGGAAGGCGTCTTCTGATTTGTATTTGTGAGAGAAACACAAACCATGAGAACCTCAGGCTGAGTCTCACGACGGGCCCTGAAGGGACGTCTCACAAGAAAGATGGAAACTACAGTCATAATGATGACTCTAAACCAAGGGACGCTTCAGAACGTTAACAATCAGCCGCAATTTCAGTACCAATCCAAGTTCTGAAGGTTATCTAAATCTGCTAGTATTCTAAATGCGAGGCAAATGGACGCTTCAGAACGTTAACAATCAGCCGCAATTTCAGTACCAATCCAAGTTCTGAAGGTTATCTAAATCTGCTAGTATTCTAAATGCGAGGCAAATGCGAGGGTGTCATGTTGCAGCCTCATCAAACCCGATTCTATTTTTGATCCCCGTCGCGGCGCCACTGGGGTTGGGGTTTAAAGTCTGATTCGGGCCCATGTCAAAAACGTCATCGTCAGGCGCGAGGGTCCTTCACTGGCGCTGACGACCCTCAAGGATACGAGAAGGACTGAGTCCGAACTTACTGTTGGGTCTTCGATTCCAAACGACTACCATTACTGTGCTATGAGACGCACAAAACAATAACAAGCATGAGACCGTCTCAGGAACAACGAGATAACGCTCGACGTGGCCTCGATATGATCCTCTTTTCGGATGTCAGTGTATTGAGGTAAGAACTAGAAGACAAACCTCGTTTTCGATTTTGAATGAAAGAAGGGGGCCTGACCTTCACATAAAGCAATCTCCTAGCTCTTGTTTTATGACTATGTAACTCCGGTTCAAGTTGGTCGTCGTCATCCTCCTGTGTCGATTCTATTATCATCCGGTGGCCCGGGGTACGGTGTACTAAACTTCAGATTGGTTATTGAATACCGTCAGTCGGGAGCGAGACGATATTCTGGCGCTCTGGGATGTCATTGGAACTTCTGATGACCGCCCAGGACAGGGACTTCTCAAACACCGTCCGAGCTTCCGATCAGCCTATTGCCAATGGTCATTATTGTGCACTGCCCCTGGCTCCAAACCCCACAAGAACTTTGAGGATGAATGGAAGAAGTGTTCAGACTTGCAGAGAGGCAAACACTTGACCCCAGAAAAAACCAGAACCTTGCTGGGTTCGGAGAACTTGGGTCCAGGTGTTACTAAATGAAGGTATGTATGCAAGGTTTCACAGAAGTTTGTGCAGGTACCAACAGATAAGCTTGAGCCTAAGTTACAGGGCACACAGGAAAGGTGTGGCCCAATCAGACGCTGATTTCTCATGGCATGAACTTTCATCTTCTCAAGCACATCGCACATCCGGGGATTCGATGTGCCCGAGGAATGGAAAGTGGCGATCTATGGAGTCGCAATGATTTGTGGGCGTTGATTGATATTATCATATCCTGAGTGGAGATGCTAATGGTCTACCAACGACGACCGTACATTTCACCTTCCCTTCGCCGAGGGACACACTGACATCTAATGGGCGTTAATTCCTGTGTCGATACAGTCCTCCTTGGTGACACACTGAGAATAGGTTCGGGCTTGCTATATATGAACACACTCTCCGAGTTGCAACCGGATGCGCTACTTCTGCCAGTGACACGGAGTTGAATTATCTGTCTATTCATTCTCGGCAGTGTGAAGAAACGTACCAGTTCAGTGTTCGGTGACTCGGACTGGATCTTCAAAGCTTCAACTTTGGCCTTAACTCGGATGTCTCCCTTCCAAGGTCGCACAGTCGCCGGAGAAAGGTTCTTCCGAAACCGAAGGATTCCGATTGTCCGAGGTCGTCATTGTTCCCAATTTGAAAGAACATGAGGTGTGGCCATTCTCATTTGCTCTATGCATGAGATCGGAAGATTCGAGCGCTGTGAATGCCATCGCCTCAGTCAGCTCGAACGGCTCCGGGATGGTTATTGAAATCCGCTCGACGCAGGTCAGCAATGAGAAGTAATGGTAGTCCAAACGATAATGCAACAGAGTACAAACGATACCCACACCTACCAGCGCCTGAGATAATGATGGATGTACTATAAGAAGGGCCTCATTTCAAGTGTGGGTTATACTCATCCAAACTGCGACCCAAGCCCCCGACCAACAATCCTTACCGCACTCTATCATGGTTGTTAACTCGCGCTCCTTCCATCTTCCACGATTCCTCGGCAATTGGCCTTGGGAACGTCGTCTGAACTCCCATTACTCGGAGGTCTATGAAGAATCCCGCACCTGGCTCGAAGACTTCGGGATCTTCAGCCCAAGGGCCCAACGGGCTTTCAACGCGTGCAACTTCAGTACGTACCATATCTCTTGTCCCAACCTTCTGTCCTGAAACTGTTGCCAGGTCTTCTCGCTGCTCTCTTGTATCCGCAAGTCTCCAAAGGTATGGTGCCACCTCTTGCGACATTTGAAGTATATTTAACGAGATTTTGAAGATCGGCTGAGATCAGCATGTGACATGATGAACATGTTCTTCTTGTACGACGAGTTCACAGATGCAGAGAGCAAGGAAGGTGTCGCAAATGTCGCCACAATCTCTATGGACGCAGTGAGGAACCCCACCATTCCGCGTCCTGCCGGAGAAAACCCCGTAGGAGAAATTGTTAGACAGTACGTGGTCCTTGCTGGGAGTATCCATAAGCATCATTTCTCAATTGTCGAAACGCAGGTCATGGGGAAAGTCGACACTCACGGCACCATCAGTGGCCCGTAACCGTTTCATCGAAGGAATGGATCAGCATACTGCGGCAATGACAGAACAGGCCGACGATCGTAGCAGAGGATATTTGCCGATGCGCAGCATCGCTAGTTACCTTGACTTGAGGAGACACACAATGGGTGCCAAACCCGCATTTGCATTCCTGGCCTTCGATTTCGACCTGCCTGCTCATGTATTCGAGAACCCTTTCATGGAGAATCTCGAGAGATGGGCAGCGGACCTCCTGATATTGAGCAACGTGAGTCAAAGTATAACCTCCACTATACCAAAGGTTAATTTGGGTTTTCTAGGATCTCTACTCGTACCCCAAAGAGTATGCGGACGGCGATGACGGCCACAACATTGTGACTATCGCAATGAACGAACTCGGAATCGATCTAGACGGAGCCGTCAAGTGGGCACAAGAATATCACGATCGCACCGAAGCCGACTTCATCAACGCAGCGAAGAGTCTACCATCGTACGAGGACGATAACATCAACGCGCAGTTGGCGTCATACGTGGAAGGCATAGCCCTGTTCGTGCGTGGCCACGACTCTTGGTGCTTCGAGAGCGCGAGATATTTTGGAAAAAACGGAGCAGATGTTCAGAAGGAACGTGTGGTCGCTCTGTGTCCACGGAGGAATGAATCGTGAGACGACACAAGTCTAGGGTTATCCCGATTCGAGTTCTTTGAATAGCGGAATTTGTGTCGTGTGTATCCTAGGTTCTAATTTAATGTTCTTGACGCTTGATGCAAGCTTGATGGAAGATTCATCTGCCTGATGGCAGGTACATGCAATTTGAAAAAATCTTTCGGCGCCAGGGACAATGGTCTGTGAGAGAAAACTTGCTTCTAAGAAAGCGGTGTTCTGAGAACACAGGTACAGAAGCACTTCACCTGGATTCGAGCGCATTCGAGATAAGAGCTCCATTGCTCTTGATACCGCTTATTCTGGTGGGCATGGTGTGTTGATTTGTTGACCTGATAATGTGACATCATAACCAGTGTAGTAGTAGCAATCCAAGTTGGAATGTGGCTTGAATCCTTCGCCAGCCGGGAGCTTCCGAAGGCCTCGCAACCTAATTAAGCATCTAAGCGCCTGACATCCCTTGGCGGGAATCTACCCAATAGACTCGTCCAGGTTCGACTGCGGTGGAAGGCATGGCGGAATAACGCCGAAGACACCTTCTCCTGCATATCCCGATGCTTTCTATTTCTATTTCTTGGGTCATTGATGTATGAAGCCTCAGAACCAAACTCTCGTCTGACTGCGAGGGAGCATCAACATTGTTGCTCCTTGAAAACACGGGTTCACAAATGGCATGCGGCGTGGCAAATGATTCGCCCATAATGAAGGCCCAGGAGTATGACCTGTACTTACATACACCCACGTTACTTTCCGTTCTCAGATGGGCAATTTGTCGTGCGTGAGACATCCTCCACCGTTCAGACGCGGGACCCCATACTTCAACACGGGACGGAGTAAACTAAGGATCGAGTCAGAGCAAAAAAAAAAAAAGAGTATAATGCGAGTATGTTGGTACAATGAATCCAGATATAAATAGTCAATGATGGTAGCGGTCAAATTCAAACATTATAGCACAAGACGTAACAAAATGACTCAGCTCAACTCTACTCCCCCAACTTTGACAGCGATCTTGTAAGGAAAGGGGGAAATGTCTGTCGCATTATTAATCAAGGGAATAACAGCTCGGCCTCGATCTGATGACGTATGGGTCAACATGGTCTGTAGACTTTTCGTCAAAGCAGAGGCTAAATCCGCGTTGAACCTCTGACGTTCTGTCCAACAATACATATGAGAGTGCTCGGAGGAAAGGAACACTGGAACTGTATGAAATACCTCTTTCTGTTGTAGGTTGTTTGATTTCCACATCAATCGACCTGGGACAAGCCCTGATTATAATACCAATCAACGAGAGGGTATACAGCAAAGAGCCCACCATTGCTCCCAAGGAACATCCTCCTGCAATCTTATTCAGTATATTTGAAGAAATGAGGGAGAGAATTAAGAATGCCGACCTCTCCCATAATGAACCATGATTTCTTTGGTCGCTTCTCCGAAAACGTGATAATGACCTGTGTCAGTGAAAGCGCTTAGCATAATATCCTATGAGACCTCCCCAAAGATACTCTCACCTGTCCCTTTTTGTTCGAACCACCTTCCATACCTCTCCAAAAGGCATCGACCTTCTCCTGGACAAGGGTTTTTGTCTCTGGGTCATCGACGATAGGCTATGAGGGGATATAAGAGAGAACACACGACGAGAACAAGAGCATACGCACCATCGTTACGTCTAGCACATCTACCAAACCCGGTTTTACTGTCCCAAGTAATCGGTGAAACAAGACAGAATGGAGTACTGCTCCCAGGACTTCTTTGGTTGTAAGTCGGTCAAGAGTCTATCTGGCTGAGCTCCAAAACATTCTTAAAATACGTATGTGGTCAACTTACAAGTGCTATTGAAATAAGTGGGTGTCCAGGGCTCATAGTACGGGGAGATATAGTACGTCTGGACTGTACAGAGGTTTGGAATAAGTTTGGAGAGAGAGGAGATACGAATAGACTGTGCCTGGACTGTGCCACAATGGACTCTGACTAAATCAGGCAAGCGCCTGCTGACGTAATTCAATATCCTTTTCGCGTCTCGAGTAGCTTGCGGAGTACCACCACCATCCACCCCTCATATCGTACAAAATGCAGGCTGGACAGACACCGGTCTTTGTTATGAGTAAGGGCAGTGTTTACTCTACGACCGCATTATTCTCACGTTATCTTATATAGATGCTGCCCCGGAGCGACAGTCGGGGCGAAAGGCACAGATATCCAATATTACAGCAGCAAAAGTATAGATCCTCGCCCTTCTCTCGCGCCTTCTTCGCGTTAATCATCACAAAGACTGTTGCAGATGTTATCAGAACGTGTCTTGGTCCAAAATCTATGCTCAAGATGATCCTGGATCCAATGGGAGGAATCCTGTGTGTGGACTTTTTCGCCTATGGTATTTCGTTTTTGATTGCTGACAAGTGAGCGTTTCCTAGCTTGACCAACGATGGAAATGCTATTCTACGGGAGATCGATGTCGCTCATCCTGCGGCGAAAAATATGATTGAGCTTAGTCGGACACAGGACGAGGAATGCGGGGACGGGACGACAAGTGTGATCATCCTTGGTGAGTTCATCATCCCAGACTCTAGGACCCGACTTCTGAAAATAACAACCTTCCTTCAAGCTGGAGAGATCCTCGCGCAATCACTTTCTCAGCTTGAACGGGACATCCATCCCGTTGTCATCATCTCCGCCTATAACAAAGCCCTCAAAGAAGCTCTCGAAATCATCAATCGGATATCCATCCCAATTGACACTTCGGACGATGAAGCAATGCTATCGTTAATCAAAACTTCGATCGGAACCAAGTTCGTCATGCGATGGTCAGATCTCATGTGCAAACTTGCTCTACATGCCATTCGAATCGTCGCGCAAGAGGATGGAGGTATCAAAACAGTCGACATCAAGCGCTATGCTCGAGTGGAAAAGGTCCCTGGAGGAGAAATTGAACAAAGCCGAGTTCTAAATGGCATCATGCTCAACAAGGACATTACGCACCCGAAAATGCGGAGGAGAATCGCCAATCCCAGGATTGTTCTATTAGATTGTCCTCTGGAGTATAAAAAGGGAGAGTCGCAAACGAATATCGAGATCTCGAAGGAGGCAGATTGGTCGAGGATTCAAGAACTCGAGGAGGTGCAAGTCAAGTCTATGGTCGACAAGATCTTGGAGTTTAAGCCAGATCTCGTCATTACTGAGAAGGGTGTCTCCGGTTCGTGATCCGTCTTTCCCCCTTCTCCATTTGTCTTGATTGACTTTGTAAACCATAGACTATGCTCAGCACTTCTTGTTCAAAGCAAACGTCTCAGCTATTCGTCGTGTCCGAAAATCGGACAATAACCGGATAGCAAGGGCGGTTGGTGCCACGATTGTCAACAGACTAGAAGATCTCCGTGAATCTGACATCGGTACAAAATGTGGTCTTTTCAATATCGAAAAAATCGGCGACGAGTAAGTCCTTCATCTTCGCGCCCCTTTCCAGTCTTGAATATGGTCATTTGCATAGATACTTCACCTTCCTTACCGAGTGCAAGACACCAAAAGCATGCACTATCCTCCTTCGTGGCCCTTCAAAAGACATCCTCAACGAGATCGACCGAAATCTCGCAGACGCCATGTCAGTTGCGCGTAATGTCGTTTTCAACCCTACTCTCGCACCAGGAGGAGGGGCTACCGAGATGGCAATCAGCGTCGGCCTCCATGCGAAAGCACGGAGCGTTACAGGTGTCGAAGGATGGCCTTTCAGAGCTGTGGCTGATGCCATGGAAGTTATTCCAAGGACGCTTGTGCAAAATAGTGGAGGAAACGCCATTCGTGTATTGACGGAATTACGCGTGAGTTGCCCGCCCTCGTTACTTCCACCCAATCTTGACCTGTTCCTAGGCCAAACACGCTAACGGAGAGCATTCGTGGGGTATCAACGGAGAGACTGGCAAGATCGTTGACATGAAGTCGTATGGGCTTTACGAGTCTGCGAGCGTCAAAGTAGGTCTTCACACTCTCAATAGATGATGCGTCGATTGATAATTCTCGTTACGATAGATCCAGACGTTGAAAACCGCGATTGAGGCTGCCCGGGTATTGCTGCGAGTTGACGATGTCGTCCAGGCTACTCGCAAGGATCGTGATCAAGGGGGTGGAGGACCTCCACCGGAAGAGATGGCAGAATAGATGCATGTTGTATAGCATAGAAGTATTACGAATGATACTGACGTTTAGTTGTATATCTCGGCGATTATTTTCGTGAACCTGAAGGTTTCTATCATGCTCCTTTTGGTTAGAAAGCGCCCATAAGGAAATCAATGGATAAAAGTTATAAGTACATATATCAAGTACAAAAGGTGATTGGATTCGACGACACGGAAACATCCAGGCAAAAGCGGAATAATACATTGTGAAGCATAGTC
Source organism: Meripilus lineatus (assembly GCA_027627245.1). Classification (NCBI taxonomy): domain Eukaryota; kingdom Fungi; phylum Basidiomycota; class Agaricomycetes; order Polyporales; family Meripilaceae; genus Meripilus; species Meripilus lineatus. Next base: position 60,030 of record JANAWD010000136.1, on the reverse strand, counting down.
AAGCACGCAGAGATGAAACTAACATTGAATTACAGACAAGCTGAAGTTTGTGGAGATCGCCTTGTTCTTACATTTCAGACATAACTTTCCTTTCGAGAAAAGGATCCAAATCATGAAGTTCGGGTACACCTTGATTTAATAACACCGACCAGAACGAAGTATCCTGACCAGAAGCCCGAAGCGAAAGGTACTTCAGGGTCGGTACATTCTCCAAAATAAGAGGCGCCATCAACGACAAGTCCCAGAGTCGGAGACCCTCCTTTGTTCCATCTTTCCGCAAGGTAGGTATTCGATATTTCCAGAGGAAAGAAACAGATAAATATGTGATGGGTAATGGTGAGATTAGTTTGAGTAGATAGTCCTGGCCAGTGGTCGTAAGCAAATTGTTATAGTGAAACATCCCTGTACGCTTACTCTGGTGCGATCTCTTTCCAGTATGTCAATCATGATGGATACTCGGAGGGTGGTAAGTTGGGCCGCCTCAGGTTGGGCCCAATAACCTCTTAACGCCCTGGCAACTTGGGGGAATTCGCCGGAAGGTATCTCCACACTCAGGCACCTAGGTTTGGTTTCGAAGAACACTGCCCCGAATTCCGCCAATCCAGCTCTTGTCAGTGATGTAATATCCAGATGGTGAACGCGCCAACGAGGCGCAAGGGTAAAGAGCGTCGTAGGATCTCCTCGGAGGTAATCCGGAGGTCCCCAAGTCACTCTTTGGGGCTGCGCAGTGACGTTTGCCCAATACATCCAAGCCTCTGCAGCGCCCATTCTTCGGTTCGTGTTAGAGGTGGTGCTCTCGTATGAGAGACGACGGAGGTTTGGGAAGAGTTGGATGAGAGGGCGAACCTCGATCGTCCACCAGTTGTTCAATACGAGGCTGGTAAGGTTAGGGTAAGGAGATTGAGACAGATGGAGCTCCGTCTCTGTGATCCGCAGTTCCTGTAGAGTGGAACTGAGATTCTTCATCATGGCTTCGACGTTTTTTCGAGCCGAGAATGCGATGTCGAGACGATTGAGTGGTGATCTCGAGAGGGAGAGCATGTCACAGGCTTTCTCCCCTGCATCGACCAACCGGAACATCCGCAATGACTGCAAAGACGACAAGACGTTCGGTAATCGGGGTGAAATCCCAAACCATTGTTCGCAATCCTCCAGAGACAATTCTTCGAGGTACCTGGCGTAGGACAGAACCTGGATAAAGGTGAAGAACGCTGCAGGCTTGTCGCGTATCGACCAACTCGGAACGTCGACGGCAAGGTGGGTTAAACGAGGGAAACGGGCACTTGGTGCGCCTAGCATGAAGCTGTTGAATGAATCCAGACGGAAGACATCCGTGATACGGACGACTCCCTTGAGGAGGGTTGGGGCTTTCAANTCATACGATATCCCGCTGGGTCTGTATCAGCGATAATTGGTCAGCACGCCGATCTAGAAACTCAAACACGACGAAGAGGATATCCAAGAAATTGTTCGCAGGTTGAGGTTGGCGTGATTGTTGTTTCAACCTCCTGGGAGTGTAGAGGTGAGTATCCGACATCGAGGTGTTATACGATTTACGTACATTGTATGTGATGCCATGAAGGGGGGGATGCGCGTCGCGCGATTCATTCATGCCAAACACTTCGTTCCTTTAGATCCCAGTTAAGAGGGTAGAATTTAATTCCCCCCAAAGACGAACAGAATTCGAACCTAAACGGATCGTTGAAGTTAGCTTCAAGGCGGCCCNGCGCCNANGCNCCGATNNGNTGNGGNNNGNGNGCGCGGNNNTCGATCGTGCACANNNNAGGANTCTCAATTCTGGCAATCATTGTAATGCGTAAAATTCCCGTTGGTCGCATTCATAAGCAGAGTTAAACGCGATCACATATTATTTTTGTAGACCTCAGATATAATTCTCGTCCGGAATGAGGTCACGGCAAACTCCAAAAACTCAGGCCGACTACTAGCCTGAGCGGGACCAACGACAACACCCGAATCACAACGAGCTACACTTGAGAGAACGAAGAGACTCTAGCTAATGTCAGACCCCCTTTCCATGTTTCAACGATACACCGGACTCTCACGGGTATACCTGTGTATGAATGACCGAGAACCAACTACAAAGGCACAATGAAGGTACACATGCCAATGAAAGAGGGGAATCGTACATACCCATCACTGAATGTGGTAACTGCTAGTGGAATGGTGGCAGATCCTCATAACGAAAGATCCGGCCTGAAGAGACAAACCACTCGAAATCAAGGATACACCATCAAACAGATCGAGCACGAACTCGATTACTCGTATGTCAAGTACCTACACTACCAGTACAGAAACGTTAGTACATCGTATCAAATTTCCAGTAACACCAACCCAAAGAACTACTACTATCACGAGTCGTTGTCCCAACAGAGTTCGAGAATACTGGAACGGCAGAGAAAAGAGAAAACAGCCTGGAAGCGAAGCATTATAATTGTCAGAAAGGATTTAAAAAGACGAAAAGAAAAAGAAGTCGTCATCAGGAAGCGCTACGTATCATATCAATTTCGACTGAGCATCATGAGAAGAATGAAGCCGCATCAAGACTCGGGATTCATTCGTTGTCCATCAAACGTCATGATCAAAGCTTCAACGACAGGGGGTGGAGGCACAGACGGACATCCATCCTGTCGTACCCCACACCAATTAAAGCATTACGTTACCCATCTCGTCTCGCTTCTCCAAGCATCCTCCACGACACCACCCTCTCCTCATTCCTTTTCCTTCTCAATTGAACTATGGTTATCCTCCGCAGCATGAGGCGCATCACCCTTCTCGGCGATTTCTGCCTTAACATCGTCAACGTAAACCATCTTTTCGGTATCGTAATTCGTCTCTTTGATCGTTCGGATGACGAGGTATGCAAGCGGATAAGAGACGAGCATTAAGCACCAGGATGCGAGCTATGGCGTATCGTTAATTAACCCAACGCAAGATCAGCACACAAGAAGTATCATGCAATGCATGGTGGGAACTCACATGTTCATTAAGGAATGGCGTGAAGACAGCATCCATTCCGAAACTCCCAGCAGAACCCTATCAAAAGCCAAACATCCATCCCCAAGTCCAGATCAGCACCTCCGAAAAGCAGGAACCGAGAAGAACCCAAACTCACCGCACTCTGGACGGCTTTGTACAACCCCGCAAATCGCGCGAGCGTGAACGGATCATTGGTGAGAGCACTCATGATCCAATACGCCAAAGCTTGGTAGCAAGCGTCGTTGAAGAAATCTGTAAAACAGAAATAAAAATAACCACACAAACGCGCGACAAACGGGGTGGTGCAACGATATCATAGAGGTATCGTGTGCATCGTGTGATATGGCGCCGTGTTGCATATGGTCACGATCATTTTGGTCAGTCAGAATATCCCGAAGGGTCGGAAGAACGCGAATGAAGAAGGGAAGGCAAGGATCTGTCGCCGGGATGGGGAAATAGAGATGGGAAAAGCGGTTGCCAAAAACAAAATAGTAGGGATGCCGATTATGATAGCGGATAAGGGATGACGGTCATTGCACAGAATGGAGAGATGGGGGTGAAGGGACGAAACGAAGATCCGACATCCCTGCTCAGAGGGAAAAAAGATTGTAAAGCAAAGTACTCACAGAAAAAGTATAATGCTCCCTTCCCCCTGTAGTTCGCGTGCTTATAATTAATCAACGCCTTTTGTTCCAACAAAATCTTCGCATCCGCCCTCGTAAATGTAACTTGCCATGATAAACCCACGGCCCACACAATGACAGTCATGCCCGCAACAATACCCAATCCCAAGTATCCCCTTGTTCGTCGCTTGAATCTCTTGCCGTCGAGCACGAAGAATCCGATCATGAGCGCGCCGATAATGGCACCTGCGCCTTCGAGCGCGCCGTTGAGCGCACGAGTGGGTCCATCAAACATGAGAGCATTAACAGCGCCTTGGTAGGCGTAGAAATAGTTTGAGGCGAAGAACATGGGGAGCAGAGCTACATGGTAGATGAGAGGTTTGTGAGATACGAGCACAACTGATGTGTGTGATTTTCATACCAAGCATGCGCCAGTCTTTCAGGAGACGACCCATTCCGATTATTTCTTCACGAGGATGAGACGCGGCTTCGAGTTTAACGATGGTTCCATCCCCACGAATGACGCGATTGGGAGGTAAAATCAGGAACGCCGAGGCGATACCAATGAAAATGATCACCAAGAATGCCTAAACTCATATCAGTATAATTTCCCCGAACAAGTGAACCCACTGCGAAAACAAGAAGGAGAGCTGAAACTAAGGACTCACAATATAAGTAGAAGTAGACACTGCGGTCAGCCCTCCCGAGCGGATATTGATTCCCAGAGCGATCAACGATCCAATAAGCGAACCAAACTGGAAAATCGCCCAAAAGATCGAAAAGGACTTTCCCTTATCCTTCTCAAGGGGATAACTCATCATGATAGAGCCTTGAGCGGACCATAACAGAGCAGCCGAGACGCCAAGAAGAGCACCCGCCAGAATAAGGAACCATCTCGTTGCCTGGGTTTGGAAGCTTCCGAATGGGTATAATGGGACACGAGAAGGAAGAAGCGGTCGGAGATGAAGATGGACAGAATATGGACGGAATGTCAAGAAGGAAAATGTATCAAAATATCAACGTCATCATCGGCGAGAAGATGGATTTTGTGTTGTGGATGTTGGTGCGTGTATACGTCTTTAGAACATCTTGTTTTGCAAAGAGAAGTCGGCGGAATAACACATACCACCATAGAGCTCCCACGTAAAGAGCATACCCCAACGTCCCAAGGAACATTGTAAGCCTAGGTCCCAAGACTAAGCAAATTCGGATTATGAGTATGATTGATAACAATCCCGCATCCCTCATGAGAATCATTGAGAGACTCACTATTGTTGATTCCTCCACTGACGAGACCTGTGAGTGCAAAGAGGCCATAGAGTACACCTTGAGAAGTATCTGACAAGGCCACGTCTTGTGTTCCTCCGGCACCGAGGTTAGACACTGCGCTGAACATTCCGACGGTTCCGAAACTGAGTTGCGAAGGGGCATTATCAGCGCGAAGGAAAAGTGCGGGGGAGATCGGTAGTACCATGTTATGCCCACCAAGATGACCTGAGTCATCGGGGTGCTGTGGATTGAAAATGAGGATTGTCAGAAAATCAAAACCAGCCATGCTACCCCGCACAACATATGGTACTCACGTGTAGAACGCGGGGAGCTTCAATTGACCCATTCTTGCTGACTACCTTTCACCAGAGCGTGATACAGAGTATTGAGCAGCAAAGGAGACAAAGGGTCCTTGATGTCTCTAAGCGAGAAAAAGGCGCAAAGCAGGGACTGGAGAGAAGGTTGGACGGAGATTTATGAAGGGTTTGGGGGGACTTCGGATAGGAAGCCAAAAAGGGCTGGGCGGACCGAATATCCATGAGGGAACGCATGCTACACAGGGAGATAGATTGATAGGCCTCGGTTTCAAAGGGGATGGATTCATGCGAGGTGGCATGATGGGAGTATTTTGACCTGTGGGGTGCATCAGACAAGGAAGCCCGACAAGAGGAAGGAGGCTCACATGCACACACATGTACCATGGGACACTTTTCGTATCATACGGTGTGTTTGCATGTGTATCATACGGGACGAAATGATGGTGCTTTCTAGACACCAGACACCAGGGAAGACGCGCAGGCTATCGACAGCCGGCGTGTGGGGGTCGGATTTACCCTTGCGTTCGTTTTGTTGGCCGGGTGAGGTAATTGACACCCAGGAAGAAGAACCGTGGAAAACAAACAGCCAGAGATGGTTCCGAGGGATATATTGACGAACCATGTCGAATATAGAGTTTGTTCAGGAACCCCTGGCACGGAGAGATATCGAAAACGTGTCCCGGGCATGATGAACATGGGACCTGTCGCGATATGATGCCAGAGGTCAGTAAGAGGGTCAGAGCCTGCCGGGCGTAGGAGCTCACGGTTGGCGGTTTGACAATTCGGGAGAAAACATGAGCCTTGCTCCACACACAAGGTGCAGGGAGACCGAGCCCATTAAAGCTATGAGCTGAGGATTCGCACACATGTTTGTTTCGATTAATGCGAACAAGACACGGTTAGGGATGCGCTTGCTTGCGAAATGGGATCCATGCGAGTCAAAGGGTTCACGGTTAATACCTATTGAGGTGGTTGTCGTTGATATGGAGGTCTTAAGACCAGCCACCTTGTGCAATCAGAGTTACCGAACCACGCGGATCCAGTCATTCCATCAAACAGAGTATTAACTGACAATGAACAGAGATTCAACATTCTCTGATCAAGGTGGACATGTGCACCAATGCCGTATCCAGGTTGTATCCCCCTTTGCTCTCCTCGCAGCCTCTGGCGTCCCGGCCTCCACTAATTATAACCGACCCTTTCTGCACAGTCGCGACCATACCAAAAGTATAAATACATCCTTCAGGGGGTCCGTCCGAGAATGCGTCGGACAGCGGGCTCTATTCAGCGTCGATGCACAGTGACCGCGTTTCATAACTTTGCCCGCGTGAACTTTGGAAGCTTGAAACTCGCCACTAAATGAACATCTCGGAAGACGAGAAAAAATTTGCACAAGTGCCGAAGGTCCGCACTTGTTCCCCTCCCCTATTCTTCTGTACAGCTTCTCATCCTGAGCCAGGCCAGGGTCTTCTCTACCTTATCTCTTTCAAGTAATTTCATGTCCGATTCGCTGCGCTTTGGTGTGGGATTTCTGTCAATGCAGACAGAGAGACGAAGACTGCGATTCTTGCGGAGGACGCCACGGGGCTGATGCGCTGATCCCTCTCTCCATTTGGTGGGGTGTTGAACTTGCGCGTTTGGGGTAAAGAACCGTGACGCAACGATACCGACCTCGTAGTAGAGGGATCGTGCGCGGGAAATTTCCTAACGAGGATCGGACTGGTGACAGCGTCAGTCTCTCCGAGTGGAACAACACTTGGTATTATTTACCTGGTGACAGCGTCACTAGGATTACAATCGGTGAGTACTCTGTATAAATAATAACAGACACAATTCACTTACGTCTCTCCGAGTGGAACAACACTTGGAGAGACGACGCACGACTTTGCGCGCGATTATCGTCCATCAGAAAATCAAATATCCCGACGCCTCAACTCTCGGTCTCCCGGCGCCACCTCTCCCTTTCCAGCCCCGAAATCCAACATGGGGTTCTGCTTCCAGGAGACGGAGAAAGGCCTGTGGAGGACGAGATTGCTGATCAGAACCAATCAGTGATCAACATATTCGGTATGCTGCGGAGCCTTCACAGAGCCATGGAATCCACCTAGTCATGGACCAGCTTGCTTCCACAGATCTCTGTCGAGTTTCGATTCATTGGGCAACAGACTGGAAGGGATACAAAGAGGTAGAACCAACTCGAAGCAGATCTAGACTCCGGAGCAGACGTGAGACGAAATTCAGGATAAACACGATCACATGATTTACTTTTCCACGCCAATTTTGGTTCTGCCAAGCGCGTTTGTGTCGTCGCTCATTTCTGACTCGGATTCGATTGTGATCTCGACGGTCATAGACCGATTTACCACCGCTCCGACGTTGAGGGTTTACCTGGGTTTACACACTACAGAACTCATATTCATGAAGCCCCCAAAGGCTAATAGGAGATCATCCTACGTGTACCGATATGACGATTGGGAACCATATTCCCACCAGCATAGATGTCATTCCCTCTCAACACCATTTCCTCTCAACTACAGTATAAAGGAATTGGTCTGTCGGCGAAGTGAAAACTTGTATCTCGTTGGTACGCCTTGCTTCACTTCGTAATGCCTCAACGTCACCTATCACGATGTAGGTGGAACGATTGCAGGATTGTTCCAGGAACAGAGTTTTTTCACAAAATTAATCGTTTGGTTCGTACCCACAGACTTTTCCACAAGTATTGCAAGTGCCGACAATACTACGATATCTCTGTATCCGACGGTGGAACATGCTATTTTCGAATTCAGTGGCAGTCGTTCACTCGGTCTCGCCTCGGAATGTGCCTTGATCGAGGAGAAAGGCCGCAACAAAAGTGAGTCTGATTGTTGGCTTGCCCGAGTGCTGGAATAAAATTGACATCCTACTCGGATTGAAATTACAGAGCTACCCACGCGCCTTGGATCTTCCCGGTGTCGCTCTAGTAGTATCTAGGAGATGTAAACCATCGGTGACGAGAGGGACAATTTGAACACAGCTTGAGGCGACCATATCATGAACACGGTCACATGATCAATGTCTGACTCGTCGCGTGTGAAGGCCACGATCAAGGTTCAAGTCACTCTTTTGATCTCGACTCTCGACGACTTTGGCTTCAACCAAAACGAACGAACGAACAGACTTCGAATCATTACTTCCACAAGAATCCTCTGGATCAAGCTACGACTCAAACAGATTGTTAAAACGATAGGTGATTCATTTATCGTATACTCGCCAGTGGCCCGCCCGTCTCTGATGATCTTTTAGCGTCAACCAGCACAGACTCGCCTTCAATTATATTTGCTCGTCAGTCCCCACAGTACCGGGCTAAACACTCCACCATCTCCTTCATATCGAACAAATCTTTCAACGTCGAACGTAGCAACTAGCTTCAAAAGAATCCAGAACATCGAGAGCGGACACTTGATATGGAGACACCGTATGTCTTTGTGAGGCATGACGTTTGGAATTCGCACTTCACGTCGGTGCAAGATTCAACTGCAGATTCCTGGACGGCACCTTCCGACAGGTCTGACACCAGTGAAATCGAGTTTTCAGGACGAGAGGTGGCCCACACTCTCCACAAACTTGTATGTTACCCTTCCACTCGACACTGGGTACGTATTTGACGCATCACTGTCCAGATCGATGGGATGCAACCATGTCTTGAGACTGGAGGTCTCGTTGGTAGGATAACCACTGGTCACCCCTCAACAACGTCGTCTACAAGCATTATCGACTCCAATGGAGCCAAGCATTCCAATCCGAAGGTGGATCTATCGATCTTTGAATCATCCGGAAGGAACTCGGAGGGTCTCGTCTCGGAATGCGACTTGACAGAAGCGGAGAAAGAGGCGAGCACGAACCCCTACAAACACTACCTAGCACGAGCAGAGTGGGATAGGATCGTCGTCCCAGTTACTGTGGAATCGTCGACACGGGCTTGCGCGTTCGAACCAGTCGGTGCTGAAACTCAATCCCCAGAGGCGGAAACCATGGGAAGCGGGACAATTAGTGGGAAAATCACGCAGCCTGTTGGGAAGATCTTCGAACACCAGCACCGCAGCTTTGTATACTCAATCTATATCCACGGTGGTCGGGTGTTCTTGATTCGCTGGGACCGCCTGGGGGCCGTGGTGTCTGAACCGTTCAGCTTGATGGAGAAGCCTCATAAACTCCTTGGTTTCCTCTTCCGTCTTGCCAAGATGAGTCCTGCTCAGCGAGGATACGATACATCTATCCGACCTGCAAGTGAAACCGAGGCGAGGGAGTTTACGGCGTTTACCCCTATCGACTCAGTATCCAAAACGTATCTGCAAGACGCTCTCCGATCAGACGGCGACAAAAAGGCTGCCATTTTCCGGGTGGATCTTCAAGGTCTGGATTCTTTGGATACGATGGTCCAACTTGTCTTCGCTCGTCCTCGTGTTCTTGGAAAAGGAGTCGAGGGGAGAGCGACACGGGGATATATCGCTTACGATCTAGCCAACAAGCGACTTGTGTTTCTGAAAGATTACTGGCAACCGGAAACGAAGTCGTGTCATCTCGAGCTTGACACATACAAGAGGTTACAAGCCAAGAGTGTCCCGTACGTCGCAACTCCTGTGGGAGGTGGTTATGTGGTCAGCGATTCTTGTCAGCCGAAGAGTCCAAGTTCAATGCAGAGGACTTTGGCACAAGTCTATCTCTCTGCAGAAGACGGCGAGTGTTATCGTGCCCGAGTCCATTATAGGTTCGCTGTTCAGGAGATCGGTCGACCCCTCGAGGATTACAAGCATCCTAAAGAGATGCTGCGTGCAGTCTACTTTGCCCTCACAGGTGAGATGTCTGGGTTGTGAAACTTTATGTTATGGCATTGACCGTTCTCGTCTCGTCAGCTCATAGAGCTGCCTGGGAGGACGCCGGTGTCTTACATCGGGACATCAGCCCTGGAAATATCCTCATCACTCAAAAGGGACGAGGAATATTGAATGACTGGGACATGTGCAAATATAAAGAAGAACTTGTGGATCCACACAGTTCTACGTCCCGAACGGTGAGATTCCCGCCATGAGAACGCCCGTTTAGTGTTTCGAATTCAATCAACTTGCAGGGAACTTGGTCGTTTATGTCAGCACTCCTCCTCCGGTGTCCGCAAAAACCTCATCAAGTTTCCGATGACGTTGAATCGTTCGTCCACGTAATTAATTGGTTAACTCTTCGCTTTCAAGTCTTCTCTACACCAGAAGGTATTGATTATGCATTGACGATGTACGAAGAATATCGACGAAACGAGCAGGGCTTCGATGTCGGCGGAAGCATCAAATCGAGGAAGCTGAAAAACGGAAATCTGGACTTTGATTTGGACATGATTCAACCGCCTGCCCTCAAAGCTGCCGTACAGCGACTCTTGGTGATGTGCAAAGAGCATTACTCCTCCCCTGAGGTCGTGAAAGCGTTGAGTGACGCTGAACTGCAGCCCGAACCTCTTGCGCTCTCCCCCACTCCGGATGAAAACGAGGACAATGAAGTTCCCGCTCCCCAAGAAGAGTATCCGCGCCATGCATGTCAAGATCCTGTTGAAACTGCTCCCGTTGGTGGGAAGCCGCTGATGGATGGCCACCGAGAGATCCAGGGTATCCTCTATGCGATGCTTACAGGTAGCACCGACCCTACGCTTTGGCAAGGAGTTAAATTTGGCGACCAGTTTCTGAAACGACCTAAACGTACTTGTTTGACGGACCTTGCAGTGTCTGCAAGCGCTCAAGGGTCTGCGACTTCTCCAAAGCATAGTGAAAGCTACCTTCAGTCGACTCAATATCACAACGTCTCAAGCACCCATTCAAAACGCAGTTTGTCTTTGTTAGATGAATCCGAGGTTCAAGGGAGATTCAAAAGGGTAAAACGAAGCGACGAAGAAGGACTAGTGGCAGGTATAGAAAGGAATGATCGATCCGGAGATGGTCCCGGCCTGTTTCAGGCGCAAGACCCGTTTGGATCGAATTGTGCAGACTAAATGTACACTCTACGCATTCTCTTAATAATTCCTGCAGGAGGATTAGACCTGAAGCGTGATATATCTACAGTGTCCTCGTGTTATGGCTTCATGTACAGTGGGTAATACACCTGTCTATATCGATGATGTTGTTTCGCATACCAACAGATTGAAAACTCTCTCTGATTGTCGAATTCGTAACGCCATATAGAACCTGAGGAATGGGACCTCGTTGACCAAAGGTTGCATAGTGAAGGGCCAACGAAGATAGAATGTTCTCTCGGCTTTTTTAACTGGTTGCCTTCCATGTTCCATCCCCGAGCGATTGCCTTTGTGACTGCCAGTAACACCTGCAAGCTCCGGCTTACACTCAATGTGTTGGATCGTCTACATATTCATGAGCCCAGCAGCCCTAGCTTACCCGCACGATGATGGTTAAAAAAGCATACCGAGAGTGCGAAAATGGCCAATCCCGTGTCAACGTCTTCCTTAATCCCTTCTGGGAGGGTCAGCTATATACTCCGAGCCCAGAAACCTCCTCATACAAGGGGCCGAGCGGATTAGCGTGTTTTGTCCAGGCTCTGCCCGAGCTTTTATTGGGTGTCAATGCATGGGTGGACTGGTTGTGAACACGATTGCATTAATCTCGATATCCAGTCGTCGCACACCTCGCACACCGGGGGTTTGGGGAAGAATATCAATATGTTCGCACACCATGGGCAACAAGTGTGAAAACACATGGAATCCATACTGCGCAGAACAATGTCGTGTTCACGCAAAACTTCCGCCACAATTGCTCGGCGTGAGGAAACACGAAAAAAAAAAAGAATCAAAGGCCACAGGCAACCTCGAGGACTCGGCACAGTCATCCTCAAGGTCATCATCGATGGTCGATGGGCGTGTTACGGCCGCAAGTTACCTTTGAGTGGAAACAATCTTCCTAATAAGGAGTAAACACGGTCACATGATTTGCCTTCAGGCGCTCGAATTTGATAGCCGTACCTTGTTCTTGCCGATGACTTTGGTTGGTTCAACAACTTGGCGACAGGCCACATCCAACATTACGACGCAGGCCACTGAACCAGTACAAAGTCCACTATTTTCCTGAAAAATATCAACGTGTTACTCGTTTTGTATGTGGCCCGCCCATTTTTCATTGTCACCTCTGATTTTCACAACTCAGAATAACTCCGAATATCCAATCGAAGAGACTCTTATAAGAGAGTTGGTTACAAGTTATCGGTGAGACATCCTCTTCTACTTACACCATGGCCTCTCCACCCCCAGGAACTGATGTTCCCGCCGTACAACCAATTCCAGGTTCTACCTCCAACCCACTTGCTCGCAACAGCGGACATACTGGTAACCCACCTCCGAATCCTCCACCAATCGGTTCATTGGGTGCCACACCCCGTCGACTGAATTCGAACAAAAGCTTTGGCACTAAGGATCTGAAAACCAATCGCAAGCTCGCCGCTGAAGGGATGGAAAAGCGATCCGTCTATATTAAATACGAACTTTGGATGACACGCTTCGCGTCACGGCCAACGTCCACCTCAGAATCCTCGACACTACCCATTGTCCAGTATTTGATTCAAGCAAGTGACTTTAACAAGGAAGCAACCTCGTATTCCAAACTCGTATGTCACGTTTGAATCTATACCTATTCTGAGTATGCAGACTCATTTCTCATTCTGTAGTTGGACGGAATGCAGCCTATTCTCGAGAGCGGGGGTCTTGCCGGTAGGATAACTGCTGATCATCCGTCGAATACGTCTTCTACGGGCATCGTGGGCACCAATATGCCTAATGTGAAAGTCGATCTGTCCATCTTTGAATCATCCGGCAGGAATTCGGAGGGCCTTGTCACGAAGTGTGACTTGACAGCGCAGGAGAAAAAGGATAGCAACAATCCCTTCGACTCCTACCTTGCCCGAGCGGACTGGGATCAAATCGTCGTTCCTATCGAAGTCAAATCAATAAATTATCCATGCGCCTTCTACCTCCCCGAGGCTCAGTCCACATACCCAGAGGCTGGGACCATCAAAGGTGAAGAGTCCAGGGGACAGATTACACAGTACGTCGCATTGATCTTCGAACATCAACACCGCAACTTCGTGTTCTCGATATATATTCACGTCGGTCGGGTCTTCCTAATCCGCTGGGATCGCGTTGGGGCCGTGATAGCTGAACCATTCGACTTGTTCACGGAGCCACACAAACTCCAAAACTTCCTTTATCGTCTCGCGAAGATGAGCCCCGCAGAACGAGGATACGACACATCCATTCGAGTCGCCAGCGAGGACGAACAGAAGGAATTTAAAGCGCTCCGGGACGTCAACTCGGTCCACAATACATATATTCAAGACGCTCTAAAAATGGATGACAAGAAGGAGGCAGCCATTTTTCGTGTAGATCTTCAGGCCATGGATCCCAAAAAACCAATGGTCAAGCTTGTCTTCGCTCGGCCTCGTGTTCTTGGAGAAGGAGCTGTAGGGAGAGCGACACGGGGATATGTCGCTTATGACCTAGACGAGAAGCGGCTTGTCTTTCTGAAGGACTATTGGCAGCCTCAGGTGGATTCGTACCATCCTGAGCTTGAGACGTACAAGAAGCTACAAGCCAATCATGTTCCATACATTGCAACTCCCGTGGGAGGCGGTAATGTTCCGACTGACCCCAATGATCCGAAGAGTCCATCGCAGGAGACTGTGGCACAAAAGTACCTCTTGAAGACACTTGGTCGGTCATATAGTGCTCGAGTCCATTATCGATTTGCTGTTAAGGAGATCGGTCGACCGCTCGAGGATTACACGGATGCTGGAGAGATGTTGCAGGCTGTTGCCTTTGCTCTCACAGGTGAGTGGTCTAGGTTGTAGACTTGTGCTTGTAGCATTGATTTTTGCTTTTTTTTTGGTTAGCTCATAGAGTTGCCTGGGAGGTAGCCGGTGTCTTACATCGGGATATCAGTCCTGCAAATATCCTCATAACCGAAGATGGTGACGGGCTATTGAATGACTGGGACATGTGCAGGTATAAAACCGACCCCACGAATTTGCAGAGTCCTGCTTTCCGATCGGTGAGTCTTATAGCCTATCGATAATTGCTTTGCGAATTCAGTTCAATTTCAGGGGACATGGCCATTTATGTCTGCGCTCCTCCTCTGTTGCCCGGAAAAGCCTCATCAAGTTTCGGATGACTTGGAATCGTTCGTCCATGTCATCAACTGGTTAACTCTTCGCTATCAAGTCAACTCGACTCCAAAAGCGATTGGACACGCGATGGAGGTGTACGAAGAATACAGCCGAACGGATGGGGGAACTGATGTTGGGGGAGGCTTGAAACTCGCAAACTTGAATAAAGGCGATCCATGCTTCGACACACGCTATGTCCGTCCAGTCGCCCTCGCAGGCGTCGTGCTAGAGATGATGAAGATGTGCCAAGAGCACTACTCCTCCCCAGATGTCTTAAACCAGTTAACTCGGAGTGGTGTCCAAATTCCAGTAGCGCCCTTAATACTTTCCGCCGCTTCGCAACGACGCAAAACGGTACGACTTCCCGTCTGGCGAGGATCCCGGCCACATCCAGTTCAAGCTCCTGTTCCGCCTGCCCCTGTTGACTCGAAGCCATTGATGGAGGACCACGAACGAATTACGGGAATCCTTTGGGGGACCTTTGAAAGTCTTACCGACCCTCAGCTATGGGAAGGCGAAAAACTTGAAGACCAGTTTTTGAAACGACCGACTGAGGGTACTTGTGGGACGCCCCCCGGAGGGACGGCAGGATCTCAAGCAAACAGAACCTCTCAAAAGCGTAGTCAAAACATGCAGAAAGCGATTCAACCAGTCTCAAACCCCCGTTCAACACGTAGCGCGGCTTCGATTGAAGATCCCGAGGTTCAGGGAAAATCCAAGAGGACAAAACGGGGCAATGCAGGCATGCCACCAAGGGTCGCGGAAGGAGATGAGGGGGGAGGGGACACTGGGGAAGACAAAGATCCGTTCCAAGCCTAAAGGCCTAATCCCCAGTCTTGATCGAAGGATTGTTGTGGGTGAAGTATGGACTTACGGTATACGTTGTCGCGATACTATTGTTGTCATCATGTTGATACCGTTCATTTCATTTCGCAATGTGGTTGCATAACCTCCGTTTTTTGGCCTATCGGACCGTTTTGTACTATCATGAAGTCACTTGAGCATTGTATCGTACTTCACAAGGTACGTCTACACCGTCGTCATCCAATAGCCTGAGCGCCCGAAGAGTGTATGGTCAGGTCGTCTCAAAGCTTCACATGCTTCACACCGCGTCTTCATTGTTCAAGCTGATCTTCTCCGATCTCGAACATCGGTATTTCAAAAGCTCAGAACTAGACCGTGTCTTGCAAAACACGATCACATGATTAACCCGTGTGAGCTTGAAGGTGGCCTCGGAGTCCGAGTCGTTCAACTCACTCACCTCAGGCTGGTCTCGACGCGACGACGGCTTTGACTCAACCAAATTGAAGGGATAGACAGGCTCAGATCAACACTTCCTGGACCAGGCCACAGCTAAGATAAATCATTACACGAGAGGTGATTTATTCGTTGTACGTTCGCCAATGGCCTGCCCGTCACGGTCATGGTCTCTGATGATCTTATATTGTGATCCCTGAATAGTATCCCCCTTTCAGGCGAACACCGGTATTGGCT
Source organism: Meripilus lineatus (assembly GCA_027627245.1). Lineage (NCBI taxonomy): Eukaryota > Fungi > Basidiomycota > Agaricomycetes > Polyporales > Meripilaceae > Meripilus > Meripilus lineatus. Next base: position 44,144 of record JANAWD010000136.1, on the reverse strand, counting down.
CTTGTGCATCAATACCACATATTTGTTGGTGAGATACTCTGTTCACTCCCTCAGCCACGGACCTCCAGCCTCCGTCGCTCATGGTGCCATCAAGCAGCGCAGATCTGCTTCAAGCCTGAGTTGCAAGTAGTTTCGCTCACAAGAACTGAATACTGCAATTTCCAACTTCGTCTAGAACAAAAAATTCTATCTTGGACGCAACAGCTGGCCTACAAAAAGGACTTAGTCTATCGAGAGCGCAAGCCTGCAGTTTGGGGGATGGAAACATCGTATGTCTATGTCAGGCATGACATCTGGGAGTCACACTTTACCCCGATGCAACATTCAACTGCAAATTCTTGGACACCGCCTTTTGGTATGTCTGATATCAGCAAAGGCGCGTTCTCAGCACGAGATGTAGCACATACCTTCCCCAAACTCGTATGCCACCCCTTCATTCGAACTTGGGCACACATTTGACGCATCACTGACCAGATCGAATGGATACAACCTTGCCTTGAGAGTGGAGATCTTGTTGTTAGAATCACCGCTGATCATCCGGCAACAGCCTCGTCGACAGGTATAAACTCCACCCGTAGAGCAAGGCATTTCAAGGCGAAGGTGGATCTGTCTATCTTTGAATCATCCGAGAGACACTCGTTGGGTCTCATCTCAGAGTGCGACTTGACAAAGGACGATGCGGGCACAAGCCAATACAAGCACTATCTTGCAAGAGCGGAGTGGGATAGGATCGTCGTCCCGATTTCTGTGGAATCATCAGCACGACCTTGCGCGTTTGAGCCTGTCAGTGCCGAATCCGAATACCCAGAGGCCGAAACCATCGGAAGTGGAATAGTTAGTGGGCAAATCACGGAGCAGGCCGGGAACATATTCGAACACCAGCACCGCAACTTTGTATTCTCGATCTATATCCATGGTGGTCGGGTGTTCTTAATTCGCTGGGATCGCGTTGGAGCCGTGGTAGCTGAGCCATTCAGCTTAGTCGAGGAGCCTCAAAAGCTCCTTGCTTTCCTTTCCCGTCTTACCAAGATGAGTCCTGCTCAACGAGGGTACGATACATCCATTCGACCTGCAAGTGAAACCGAGGCGAAGGAGTTTACGGCCTTTATTACGGTCGACTCAGTGTCCAAAGCATATCTTCAAGACGCTCTCCAATCGGACGGCGACAAAAAGGCTGCCATTTTCCGGGTGGATCTTCAGGATATGGAATCGTCGGACATGACGGTCCAACTTGTCTTTGCTCGACCTCGTATTCTTGAAAAAGGAGTTGAGGGAAGGGCGACAAGGGGATATGTCGCTTATGACCTGGTCAACAAGCGACTTGTGTTTTTGAAGGATTACTGGCAGCCAGAAACGAAATCGTGCCATCTCGAGCTTGACACATACAAGAGGCTACAAGCCAAGAATGTCCCATATGTCGCGACTCCCGTCGGAGGTGGTTATGTGGCCAGTGGTCCTTGTCAGTCGAAGGGTTCAAGTTCATTTCAGAGGACCTTGGCACAAGTTTATCTCTCTGCAGAAGACGGCGAGTGTTATCGCGCCAGAGTCCATTATAGGTTCGCTGTTCAGGAGATCGGCCGACCCCTCGAGGATTACAGGCATGCTAAAGAGATGCTGCGTGCAGTCTACTTTGCCCTCACAGGTGAGAACTCTGGGTTGTGAGACTATGTTCTGGAATTGACCGTTCTCATCTCGCCAGCTCATAGAGTTGCCTGGGAGGAAGCTGGTGTCTTACATCGGGACATCAGCCCTGGAAATATCCTCATTACTGAAAAGGGACGAGGGATATTGAATGACTGGGACATGTGCAAATATAAGGAAGATGGCGTGAATCCACAAAGTTCTACGTACAGATCGGTGAGATTTCCTGCCATGAGCATACACGCTATCATTTTGCGAATCCAGTCGATTTTCCAGGGAACATGGCAATTTATGTCTGCTCCTCCTCTGTTGCCCAGAAAAACCGAACGAAGTTTCCGATGACGTGGAATCGTTCGTCCATGTCATTAACTGGTTAACTCTTCGCTATCAAGTCGACTCCACTCCCGAACGTCTTGGGGTCGCTTTGAGGATGTACGAAGAATGCAATCTAACAGAGGCAGGATATGGTGTTGGGGGAACCCTAAAACTCGACCAGATTCGGGACGGCGTCTCAGGCTTCCGGACTGACAGGGTCAGTCCACTCGCCCTCCAGGTCATTGTACAAGACATGGCGAACATGTGCAAAGAACATTACTTATCCCCCGACGTCGTAGAACAGCTGAGGAGTGGTATCGGCCTCCCAAAGGAGCCTTCTGAAGTCCCCCTCGCTTGGCATGAAGATGACGAGGATAATTCGGACTTGGACCTCCCAGCACCCTATCGGCCCGTTGAATATCATGATCGAGTTCCTGATACGCCCGCTTCTGTTGCTGGGAAGCCATTGATGAATGACCACCAACGGCTCACGGAGATCCTCGTGGGGGCTCTTCGAGGTGCCCCTAGGTTCTGGGCCGGGGGCAAACTTGAAGACCAGTTTCTGAAACGACCCACCCAGGTTGATAGTGGTTATGGGACGGCCTCTGGGTGGTTTGCATGAACGCCAGGAGCTGGGAATTCAAGAGTCCCATCGAAGGACCCGGACGAGATGTACCCTTCCCATACACATTCGATTTACCATCGCTGCAGTCTCTTCTTGTAACTTCGTGATCCGATCTATAATATGCGTAGCCCCTGTCAGTAGTATTGCCGAGGGCTTCCCACACCAATGCCTCGAAACTGGCACTCTAATTGTGGTAGACCACGGCCGAATTCAAGTTGTGGTTTTACCTGAACCGTTCGCGGAAATTATCATGTTCTCCGGCAACTTGATGAGCGACTGACGGTTGCCTGATCAACTGTTGAGACGACGGAAACCTCGAGAAAGAGGTCGGGATATCTGTTACAGAGGCCCAGGAATAATTGAAGTAATCAAGACACTCATCGGAACAGCCGCATAATGGGGTATGACGAGAGGGCGGCACAAATTCACGATTTCTTCCTGGTCCCAACAGGAACGAAGGAGTACCAGTATATCTAGATGCACCTCACCGTCCCACCCGTGTCAGAAACTACAGGCGAATATCCGTTCACTTTGCACGGAAAACGAGGTTGGCGGGTGTACTCTACTCACACTGACCACCAATTGACGGATATCATCCCTCGAACACAATGGATAGGAGCTCCCTTTTCGTCCCTGGTCACTAAACCCCAGTCCCAATGATTTGATATCGAGAAATACAATAATGGGTAAAATGGACAAGTTTTGACGACTGATACATTTAACCAGCCCCCATTGCCATAGGATCCTACCAACACGTCATATTGTTTGCCACAAATATTGACACCAAGAGGCGTCGATTCGCAGTTGGAGATCTTTCGATACCACTGACTCGACCCAGAGGCCATGCACTGACCCTTCAAAGATAGCATGCAATAGATAGAAAACACGGTGCCAAACAAATAGGTCCATTCAGCGACTCCAAACGGCTTGACTGAGCATATTGTTGGCAGTACGCTCTGCTGGCGGAACGACCCTCACATCTCCTTCACTGCAGGGATTATCAAAGTCAAGAAGATATCAGGCGAAGATTACTACGCATGTGTGGAGCATTCGAATACCTTTTTCGACTTATTCGACATCTTGATATCTGTAACAAGAGATCAGTGACGTTCCGGCCTCGGCGACACATCGAGAAATACGAACATTTAGATGGAACTAGGAGGCAGAGCCAAGGACGTAAGCGACAAGTAAGATGACGATGAGAGAGTCCTACCCTTGCTGAACCCATTCGCTCTTCCAAGTGAATCTCTGCAACGATGGTACAACCATCTTGACCGCCTCCTCACGGACGGCCTCCCGACTGTTCTTGTCTTCCTGCATAACACTCGCAAGTTTGTACCTCTCCGCGTTCTCATCCAGTTAATCGGATACAGTTGCAATGATTTCTTGACACTAGTTTCAAGAAGTCGAGGGTTAATTGGGTGATCGCGAGCATAAGAGAGATGACGATGCGACAATTGTAGATACTCACAGGGTCACAATAGTCGCCCACCGCTTTAACACTGGCACTCAGCCGTTCCAGGACATCGCGGTCTAGGTTGCCAGGCTGAGAACTGGGATCGAACACAGCGTGCAAAGGCCAAGATTTCAGATGTCTCGCTGAGAGTAAAATGACGGTTACAACCCACCCTCTGAGAATCATAGCCTCCTCCGCAGCAATGCCCTCCTGTATCCTTGCAATCTCGTCTATTTTCTGTGATGCACACACATACTCTCTCTCTGAACGGAATTCATAAAGACTGCGCAGATAGACGGTTCACAGTTGGTCGAGTTGTATAGCGGGAGTGTGTGTTTTTGGAGCCTCACGAGACGGGTGTCGAATACGGAGAGAATAGCTAGTTTTGACCAGGTTATGATCTTGCTTGTCCGTGCATGAGAGAACTGTTTGAGTACGATTGCATTGTAAGCCTCACCAGCTCGATCTCGGCAGTTTCGTCGACCATATTCGCTAGACTCAGGTCTTGGATATCTATGATGAAGTGTCTGTAGATTTGATAGATTTGTAGGGGTACCACGGTGCAGGGTTCGACAGAGTTCAGAGTGCGAGGACAAATATTGAGGAGTCGGGGTTCTCAAGATCCATGTTACAGATGGGAGCGGTGGCTTGGTGGCCCCGATGCTATGCCGGAACAGTGTGGTTTCCGTCAAGCATCTCCCCGGAAAGACAGGAAAGTATTCCAATTGCTCGGCGTGAGGAAACAAGAAACAAAAGAATCGAAGGCCACAGACAAACTTGAGTAGTCATCGAGGTCATGATGGGTGGTAGAAGGGCGTGTTACAGCCGCGAGTTATCATTGAGCGGAAACAATTTTCCAAAAAAGGAGTAAACACGGTCACATGATTCTATTGTAAGCGCTCTAATCTGATAGCCGCACCCTGCTCTTGTTCGACGACTTAGGTTGGTTCAACAACTTGGTAACAGGCCACATCCAACACTGAAACTCGGCCACTGAACCAGTACAAAGTCCACTTTTTTTTTGGAAACAGTTCAACGTGTTACTTATCTTGTATGTGGCCCGCCCATTATTCATTGCCACCTCTGATTTTCACAACTCAGAACAACTCCGAATATCCAATCGAAGTGACTGTTATAAGAGAGTTGGTTACAAGCTATCGGTGAGACATCCTTTCCTACTTACACCATGTCCTCCCTACCTCCAGGAACTGATGTTGCCGTCGCACCACCAATCCCAGACTCTGTCTCCAGCCCACTCACTCACGAAAGTGGACAGACTAGTCACCCAGTTCCGAGTCCTCCATTGGGGGACACTCCTCGTCGAATCAATTCGCACAGAAGTCACGGCAACAAGGATCCGAAAACCAATCGCAAGATTGCCGCGGAAGGAATGGAAACGCGATATGTCTATGTCTCATTCGAGATCTGGTTGGCACGCTTCGCGTCGCCGCCAACGTCCACCTCCCCGACACCACCCACTGGCCAGTATTCATTGGAAGAAAGCGACTTTTCGGGACTGGAGACGCCCTCGTATCCCAAAATCGTTCGTCAATTTTGGATCTATTTTTATCTTGAGTATGAAGATTCATTTACCTTTCTATAGGTGAATGGAATGCAACCTATTCTCGAGAGCGGGGATCTCGTTAGTAGGATAACCGCTGAACATCCTTTGAAGATATCAGCTACGGGGATCGTAGGCACCACTATGTCTAACGTGAAGGTAGATATATCCATCTTCGAGTCATCCGGCAGGGACTCCCAGGGACTCGTCACAAACTGTGACTTAACAGAGCAGGAGAAACAGGATAGTCAGAACTCCTTCAAGTCCTACCTTGCTCGAGCGGACTGGGATAAAATTGTGGTTCCAATCGAAGTCAAAACATCGAGGTATCCGTGCGCCTTCAATTTACCCAGTGCTCGATCCCCTTATCCAGAGGCTGGAAGCATAGGAGGGGAAGAAGTCAGAGGTCAGATTACGCAGTACGTCGCGAGGATATTCGAACATCAGCACCGCAACTTCGTCTTCTCGATTTATATCCACGCTGGACGGGAATTTTTAATCCGCTGGGATCGTGTTGGGGCGGTAATAGCTGAACCATTCCGCCTGTTAGAGGAGCCGCACAAGCTCCAAGCCTTCCTTTACAGTCTTGCAAAGATGAGCCCCGCAGAACGAGGATACGATACATCCGTTCGAACCGCGAGCACGAACGAGGCGAAGAAATTCAAAGCGCTCCTGAAGGGCGACTCGGTGAACACAAAATATATTGAAGACGCTCTCGCAAGGGATGGCGACAAGGAGGCGGCCATTTTTCGTGTGGATCTTCAAGGGATGGATCCCCAGAAACCTTCGGTCAAGCTTGTCTTCGCACGGCCTCGTGTTCTCGGAGAAGGAGTTGCAGGGAGAGCGACACGGGGATATGTCGCTTATGACATCGTCAAAAAGCGGCTTGTGTTTCTGAAGGACTATTGGCAGCCACTCACGGACTCATACCACCCTGAGCTTGACACATACAAGCTACTTCATGCCAAGAATGTTCGATACATCGCGACTCCCGTAGGAGGTGGTGATGTAGCCAGCGACCCTTGTCAGCCGAAGGGTTCATTGCAGAAGACTGCGGCACAAGAGTACCTCTCAACAGCACTTGGCCGGTCCTATGCTGCTCGAGTCCACTATCGATTCGCTGTGGAGGAGATTGGCCGACCACTCGAAGATTACAGGGATGCTAAACAGATGGTACGGGCAGTCTACTTTGCTCTCGTAGGTGAGCGGTCTGGTTTGTACCCTTACATTGTATAGTAGTGACCGTTATCATTCTGTCAGCTCATAGGGATGCTTGGGAGAAGGCCGACGTCCTACATCGGGACATCAGCTCTGGCAATATCCTCATCACCGAAGATGGACGACGAGGGATATTAAACGACTGGGATATGTGCAAGTACAAAAACGAAGCAGCGAATTCACAAAGTCCTGCGTTTAGATCGGTGAGATTTCTTGAGTGCACACATTATTATCTCGCGTATTCAATCGAATCTCAGGGCACATGGCCATTTATGTCTGCGCTCCTCCTCTGTTGCCCAGAAAAGCCCCATCAAGTCTCCGATGACGTGGAATCGTTCGTCCATGTTATCAACTGGTTAACTCTTCGCTACCAAGTCGACTCCACTCCCGAAGGTCTTGGTCGCGCTCTGAGGGCGTACGAAGAATGCAACCGAACAGACGCGGGATATGATGTTGGAGGAACCCTAAAACTCGATAACATTAGGGATGGCATCTCAGGCTTCCGGACTACCGGGGTCCGTCCGCTCGCCCTCCAGTTCATTGTACAAGACATGGCGAACATGTGCAAAGAACATTACTTGACCCCCGACGTCGTAGAACAGCTGAGTGGTGTCTGCGTTCAAGAGGGGGCCCCTGAAGTCCCCCCTACACTGTATGAAGACGACGAGGATGATTCGGACTTGGACCTCCCAGCACCATTTCGGCCCGTTGAATATCATGATCGAGTTCCTGATACGCCCGCTCCCGTTGCTGGGAAGCCATTGCTGGATGACCACCAACGGCTTATGGAGATCCTCAATGGGGCCCTTCGAATTGGGCCTCAGCAATGGAATAGCGGAAAACTCGGGGACCAGTTTTTGAAACGACCCACTGGCAGTGTTTGTGGGACGGCACCCGGGGGGTCTGCAGGGGTGCAACGAGCAATGACTTCTCAGAAGCGTAGTCAAAACGTGCGGAAGTCGATCCCGAAGGCCTCAAACCCCCGTTCAACATGTAGCCCGGCATTGTCGGAAGATCCCAAGGTTCAGCGAAAACCGAGCAAGACAAAGCGAGGCAAAGCAGGCAGGCCACGAAGAGCAGTGAAAGGCGATGAAGGGCAAGTCGACGCAGGGGGAGACACAGATCCGTTTCAAGCCTAATCGGACCCAGTTTTGACCCAAGAATTGTAGTGGATTTCCCTTATTGAAGTGTCACTGAATGTCGCTATTGATGCTAACTAAAGTTCGAGTCTAGAGATTCCGTTATCAGGGTTTGTACAAAGTATGGACTTATCAATTGTCTCAATGCTGCTGCTGTAATCATTTTGATACATTTGATAGAATAAGGTGATCAATAAAACCCTATTGTATTGTTCAGTCACTTGAGCCCTGGCACCGCATCGTACTTCACAATGTACGTCCACACCGTCTTCGCCCAGCAGCATCCGAAGAGCGCATACCTCGAGGGCCATTCCATCTCACCAATGAAGTTCCGATGCGAGTCAAAGGGTTCGCAGTTAAGACCTATTGAGGTGGTTGTCGTTGTTATGGAGGTCTTAAGACCAGCCTCCTTGTGCAATCAGAGTTACCGAACCACGCGGATCCAGTCATTCCATGAGTATCCCCCTTTGCTCTCCTCGCAACCTCCGGCGCCCCGGCCTCCACTGACCGACCCCTTCTGCACAGTCGCGACCACACCAAAAGTGTCAATACCTGATCCAGGGGGTCCATCCGAGAATGTGTCGGACAGCGGACTCTATTCAGCGTCGATACACATTGACCGCGTTTCACACCCTTGCCCGCGTGAACTTTGGAAGCTTGAAACTCGCCACTAAATGAACATCTCGTAAGACGAGAACAAAACTCGTACATGTGCCGAAGGTCCGCACTTGTTCCGCTCCCCTATTTTTCTATGCAGCTTCTCATCCTGGACCAGGCCAGGGTCTTCTCTACCTTATCTCTTGCAAGTAAGTTCATGTCCGATTCGCTGCGCTTGGTGTAGGATTTCTGTCAATGCAGACAGAGAGACGAAGACTGCGATTCTTGCAGAGGACGCCACGGGGCTGATGCGCTGATATCTCGTGGGCAGGAGACGGAGGGCCCATGTTGGACGAGATTGCAGATCAGAACCAATCAGTGATCAACATGTTCGGTTTGCTGCGGAGCCTTCACAGAGCCATGGAATCCACCTAGTCATGGGCCAGTCTGCTTCCACAGATCCCTGTCGAGCATTGGGCAACAGACTGGAAAGGATACAAAGAGGTAGAACCCAGTCAACTCGAAGCAGACTCCGGAGCAGACGTGAGACTAAATTCAGGATAAACACGATCACATGATTTACTTTTCCACGCCTATTTTGGTTCGTTTGCCGCATTGTCGCTCATCTCACAACAGCCAATTTCTGATTCGATTACGATGTCGACGGTCATAGACCGATTTACCGCCGCATTGACATCCATGGTTGAGGGTTTACTCATATTCATGAAGTCCTCAAAGGCGAATAGGAGAACATCCTACGTGTAACGATACGACGATCGGGAACCATATTCCCACCGCCATCGATATCATTCCTCTCAACACCATTTCTTTTCAACGATCAAGGAGTTTGGTCCGTCGGCGAAGTGAAAACCTGTATCTCGTTGGTACGCCTTGTTTCACTTCGTAATACCTCAACGTCACCTATCGCAGGATTATTTCAGGACCAGAATTTTTTCACAAAATTAATCGTTTGATTCGTACCCACAGACTTTTCCACAAGCATTGGAAGTGCCGACGATACTACGATATCTCTGTATCCGACGGTGGAACATGCTATTTTCGAATTCAATGGGAGTCGTTCACTCGGTCTCACATCGGAAGGTGCCTTGATCGAGGAGAAAGGTCGCAACAAAAGTGAGTTTGATTGTTGGCTTGCCCGAGTGCTGGAATAGAATTGACATCCTACTCGGATTGAAATCACGGAGCTATCCATGCGCCTTGGATCTTCCCGGTGTCGTAGTGTCTAGGAGATTGAAACCATCAGTGACGAGAGGAACAATTTGAACACAGAGGTGACCATATCATGAACACGGTCACATGATCGATATCTGACTCGTCGCGTGTGAAGGCCACGATCAGGGTTCAAGTTACTCTCTTGATCTCGACTCTCGACGACTCTGGCTTCCACCAAACCGAACGAACAAACAGACTTCGAATTATCACTTCCATAAGAATCCTCTGGACCAAGCTACAGCTCAAACAGGTTTCAACGATAGGTGAGTCATTCATTGTATGTTCGTCAGTGGCCTGCCCGTCCTGGTCTCTGATGATCTCTCGGTGTGATCCCCAGTTATTCCCCTCTTTAGAGGAGCGACGAAATAGGGCCTCGCGCATCAACATCGTATATCTGTTGGTAAGATACTCTACTCTATTCACTCCACGAGACGCAAATCCACGTTCTCCGCCGCTCATAATGTCGCCAACCAGCACAGGCTCCTTCAAGTAATTTTACCCCCACAGTGCTGGGTTGAACACTCCGCCGTCTCGTCTACTTCATCTCGATCAAAACTTTCAAAGTCGAACGTAACTACTGCTTCAGAAAGGGTTCAGTACACCGAGAACGGAAGCTTGCTATGGAAATACCGTATGTCTTTGTGAGGTATGACGTTTGGAAGGCACACTTGACGTCGGTGCAAGATTCAACTGCAGATTCCTGGACAACACCTTCCGGCAGGTTTGGCACCAGTGAGAAGGAATTCTCAGGCGCAGAGGTGGCCCACACTTTCCACAAACTTGTATGTTGCCCTTCCGCTCGATACTGGGTACGTATTTGACGCATCACTGTCCAGATCGACGGAATGCAATCACATCTTGAGACTGGAGGTCTCGTTGGTAGAATAACCACTGGTCACCCCTCAACAACCTCGTCTACAAGCATCATCGACTCCAATGGAGCGAAGCATTCCAATCCAAAGGTGGATCTATCGATCTTTGAATCATCTGGAAGGAACTCGGAGGGTCTCGTCTCGGAATGCGACTTGACAGAAGCGGAGAAAGAGGCGAGCACGAGCCCCTACAAACACTACCTAGCACGAGCAGAGTGGGATAGGATCGTCGTCCCAATTACTGTGGAATCGTCGACACGGGCTTGCGCGTTCGAACCTGTCGGTGCTGAAACTCAATCCCCAGAGGCGGAAACCATGGGAAGCGGGACAATTAGTGGGAAAATCACGCGGCCTGTTGGGAAGATCTTCGAACACCAGCACCGCAGCTTTGTATACTCAATCTATATCCATGGTGGTCGGGTGTTCTTGATTCGCTGGGATCGCCTGGGGGCTGTGGTGTCTGAACCTTTCAGCTTGATAGAGGAGCCTCACAGGCTCCTTGGTTTCCTCTTTCGTCTTGCCAAGATGAATCCTGCTCAGCGAGGATACGATACCTCCATTCGGCCTGCGAGTAAAACCGAGGCGAAGGAGTTTACGGCGTTTTCTCCGGTCGACTCGATCCCCAAAACGTATCTTCAAGACGCTCTTCGATCGGACGGCGACAAAAAGGCTGCCATTTTTCGGGTGGATCTCCGAGGTCTGGAGTCTTCGGATCCGACGGCGCAGCTTGTCTTCGCTCGACCTCGTGTTCTCGGAAAAGGAGTCGAGGGGAGAGCGACACGAGGATATATCGCTTACGACCTGGTCAACAAGCGACTTGTATTTTTGAAAGATTCCTGGCAGCCGGAAACGAAGTCGTGTCATCTCGAGCTTGACACATTCAAGAGACTACAATCCAAGAATGTCTCATATGTCGCAACTCCCGTGGGAGGTGGTTATGTGGCCAGTGGCTCTTGCCAGCCAAAGGGTTCAAGTTCATTGCAGAGGACTTTGTCACAAGTCTATCTCTCTGCGGCACATGGCGAGTATTATCGCGCCCGAGTCCATTATAGGTTTGCTGTTCAGGAGATCGGCCGACCCCTCGGGGATTATAAGGACGCTAAACAGATGGTGCTGGCAGTTTGCTGTGCCCTTTCAGGTGAGTGGTCTAGCTTGTAGCTTTTTCTTGTAGTATTGACCGCTGTCATTCTGTCAGCTCATAAGGCAGCCTGGGAGAAGGCCGGCATCTTGCATGGGGACGTCAGCCCTGGAAATATTCTCATTACCGAGGATGGACGAGGGATATTGAATGACTGGGACATGTGCAAGCGTGAAGAAGAAGGCGCGAATGTACCAAGTCCTGCGTTTAGATCGGTGAGAATTCCTGAGCACACACGTTTTAACTTTGCAAATTCAATCAACCTTCAGGGAACCTGGCCATTCATGTCTGCGCTCCTCCTCTGTTGCCCGGAAAACCTCATGAAGTTTCAGATGACTTGGAATCGTTCGTCCATGTTATCAACTGGTTAACTCTTCGCTACCAAATCAACTCCGCCCCAGAAGTTATAGGAGTCGCTTTGAGGACGTACGACGAATACCACCGAACAGAGGCTGGATTTGACGTTGGGGGAACCTTAAAACTCGCAAGCCTCAAGCAAGGCGACCCAGGCCTAGGCTTCGTCACTGCCGATGTTCGTCCAGCCGCCCTCAGAGCCTTAGTGACGGAGATGATGACAATGTGCAAAGAGCATTACTCCTCGCCCGACGTCGTAGATCAGTTGACGACAAGTGGGGTTGACTTTCGAGAGGAGCCATGTGAAGCTCCCCAAACTTCACATGCAGACGAAGATGATCTACTTCCTTACTTCCCAGGATGTCAGCCCCGTGAAATCGAATTTCCGGAAGCTGTAACACCTGCTTCCAATGCTTCGAAGCCATTGATGAATGACCACAAAGCAATCTCGGAGATCCTCCTCGGGGCCCTTAAAGTTTCCCCTAGGCATTGGACAGGCGTGAAATATGAAGACCAGTTTTTGAAACGACCCGCTCAGGTTGACTCGGATAGCGATTGTGGGACGGCCTCAGGAGTAGCGACTGTTCAAAAGCAAAGTCAAAGCCGGCTGAGGTCAGCTCAGAATCACAATGACGCGTCCACCCATCCAAAACGTGGTTTGGCTTCGTCAGAAGAATTCGAGACTCAAGAGAGATCAAAGAGGGTCAAACGAAGCGGCGAAGGAGGGCTGGTGGCAGAAGGAAACGCTTGAGCTGGGAATCGTTCAAGCCCATTTCAGTAAGAGCCCCATCGAAGGATCCGGAAAGCATGAAACCTCTTCATTCACATGTCGTTAACCATTGCTACAGTCTTCTCTTGTATCATGCCTATATCTATCGAATATAATACCCTGCTAGTATTACTCAGGCTGCTTCCCACACCAAGATTTTTAACGTTACCCTCCAAACCGAGATAGACTACGACCGAACCAAGTCATAATTTCATTTAAGCTGTTCAAAGATACTGTACCCTTTTGCTCACAAGGAATTTGATGAGTGACTGGCGAGGCCCGAAGTCGACTGATTAAGCGTTGAAAATGATACAGACCTCGAGAACGGAATTGGGATATCCATTGCAGAGACTCAGGAATAATCAATAACTAGAGTCGTGTGAAGATCCGAATAAGAACAGCCACGTATGGATAATGGGGTCCGTGGAAGACGTGGTTCACAAAGTCGTATACAAGTGTGAGAAATAACCATAGAGTATGGCTAGAGCAGTGCTCACTGACATGACTGACCAACATTCGCTGTCGATTCTATGCCGTTTCTTGTCCCATATATATCCAGATGCACCCCATCGTCAATATTGCGGGCGCACAGTACCCTGCGATATTTCGAGTTTTGATTAGGTGCATGTAAGAGCGGACCGTTGTGAAAACAGTTGCATTGTGGGGTTGACCAGCTCAATGTCGGCAGGGTCTTCATCCATATTTATTGGACTCAGATCCTATCTATTTATGCTGAACTCATTAGTATCTGTCGATGCAATAGAGTGATAGGAGTAACACGGTGCAGAGAGCGATGGAGCCCACACTGTGGGGACACACTTCGAGGATTCAAAATTCTCATTTCCATGTGACAGGATCCAGTGACTTGTTGAATGATATGTTAGAGCAGTGCAATTTCCACAGCATGAAATGCAGAAGACGCCTGTCCACACAAATGTCGTACTATGAGAACGTCAGACGACGAGGAGCAGACCGAGTTGAGAGGAGCGTACTGGATATCCTTTAAAGTCTCCTTCACCGTGGCCACCCACCGTAAGTGCAATGTCAACCTTCTCATATGCGAATTCCTTCCGTTCCCTCGGGTTGGCCTCTGTCCTTGTCCTTCTTCCCGTGCCAGGTTCTCTACCAGGTCAGCAGTGAAGAGCTCGTTGATCGTCATACAGAGGCAAAGTTAATAATCGGGCACAAACAAGCTTGAAGACACAGCACAGGAATCCTCGAGGCCAAGATTGATGGTGGGGAGGTGTGCTACGACTTGCCAGTGCCAGTGTACGTTGGCTACGACCGCGACTGACCATTGAGATATTTCCTAATAAAGAGTAAACACGGTCACATGATTTGATAAGGCGCTGAAATTTGACAGCCGAACCATTCTTCTGTCCCGACTTGGTCGACTTTGGTCCAACAGCTTGGCAACAGGCCACGTCCCCAGCACTACAACGCGGCCACTGAACCAATACAACGTTGACCTTCTTTTTTTTATGATGGATTAACGTGTCATCTGTATTGTATGTGGCCCGCTCATTCTTGGTCGTTACGTTTGCCAGTGATTTTCAAAACAACTCCGAATATCCAATCGAACGAACTGATATAAGAGAGTTCATCATAATTATCGGTGAGACATTCTTTCCTCCTCACACCATGGCCTCCCCATTCTCTTCCCCGACTCCAGGAACTGAGGCACCCGTCGGACAATTGACACGATTGATTCCAGGTTCTATCTACAGTTCACTCAGGCTTGCTCACGAAAGTGAACGCGACGATACAGCCACGACTCCTCCACCACTTGGCGCATTAGGAGATACTCCCCCTCCAGCGAGATTCAGCAGAGACTTTAAAATCCATGATCAAAAAACCAAAGACAAACTCGCCGCGGAGGCCATGGAAATGCCATCCGTTGGCATTTCATACGACCTCTGGATGAGCTCCTTCACGCCGACGCTGCCAACCGCTACCCCAGGATCCCCAGCGCTATCTTCTAGCAAGTATTTAATGGACAAAATCAACTGTTGTGGCCCAGAGGCACCCTCATACTGCAAACTCGTACGTCGCCTTCGATCTATGTCTATCCGGGGCATGAGGATTTATTTGTCTTTCTGTAGGTGGATGCATTGCAGCATATCGGTGAGAGTAAGGGCTTTCTTGTTAGAACAACTCCCAGCCATCTACCGACGACATCGGATATGGGCGCTGAGGGTGACAATATCTCCAACGCGAAGATAGATCCGCCTACCGTTGAAACAGTTGGCAGGAACTCGCAGGGTCCCGTCACACAGTGTGACTTCACAATGGAGGAGAAATAGGCGACTCGGAGGGGATACCAGTTTTGAGATTGTTTCCGTCACTGAAGATGGACATGGTATAGACAGGTGTAAACACGCTAGCGCAGAGCCACAAGGTTCTGCGTTAAGATTGAATAGATTTTCCTGGTCCACATACATTTACTTCGTGAATCCAGTCAATCTTCAGGGAACACGGCCATTCGTTTCTGTGCCCCTCCTCTGTTGTCTGGAAAACCCCCATCGAGTTTTGATTGATTTAAGAATTGTTTGTCCGTGCCATCAACTGTTATACTCTTCAGTGACTCCGCAAGTTCTTGGGGTCCTTTTAAGGATGTACAATGAATACTACAACGAACACATGTGGGACTTGTTTGAGGGGATTTTGAAACGCCAAAAACTCATAGATGCCAAGACAGGCTTCCAGACACCTCGTGTTCGTCCAGCCGTTCTCAGAGTCATTGTGCAAGAAGGGCACTACTCCTCCCTGAACGCCGCAGATCAGTTGTCCTCGGAGTGGTGTCAATGTTCAGGAGGAGCCTATTGCGCTCTCCCTCACTCCCCATAACTGAAGAAACGGTGAGCCTCCCGACTTTCCAGGAGCATAGCAGTTTGTTGGATTCTCATTTCGTAAATACAAAGACCAATGATAAAAAATGACCGCCTGCGAATCTTGTAGCTTCTCGATGAGATCCTTGAAGAGGTAATCCTCGGATCTACGAGGGAAAAAACCTTGACGGCCTATTAAGGAGTTGAAGGGAGAAATACCACGATGGAAGAGGTGGGTCCATTTTTCATCCTATCCCTAAGTTTGATCGAAGAATTGTGGTGGATGACCTTATCTCAAGTGTCACTGAGTTTCGCTATTGACACCAATCGTAGTTCGAGCCTGGAGATTCCGTCAGGGTTTGTACAAAGCATGGACTGATTCATTGTTGCGATACTATTGCTACCATCATGTTGACACCGTTAGACCAATCCCGCAAGGTCATGTTGCGAACATTTTGTGTTGCGAGAAATTAGAGCCTACTGCACAGGTCATTTGAGCGATGTATCGTACCTCACAAAGGATGTCAATGATGTCAATGGCGTGCTCGCCTAGTTGTGGATTTACGAGTGCATAGTGAAGGCCATCGGTCAAGGTCAAGGCTTCCCCGGGGCCACAGACTTGATCGTCGTTGAACATTCAGAGAAAAGAAAATAAGGACATAAACACATATTTTCAAGAAACGACAAGTCTCCCATTTATCTCTGGGATACACAAGGCAGAGCCGGGTTGGAATATCCTTAGTCCGCTCCCCTCGTTGCTCCGAGCTTGAGCCAACCTGGACGTTGATATTCCCCCCAAATCGTTCAAAGACTCGGAACGAACCGAGAGCGTGGGAGAAACGCGATCACATGACTAGCATCTGACTTATTGGTATACGAGTCCGAGTCAGGGCCACAGGTCAACTTGTTCAAGTTCTTCGCCTGGTCAGGATATATCTGGTCTCGGCGACACTGACTCAACCGAGCAGGAGAAAGGCCTTCAATCAGTACGTTTACAAAGATATACGGACCCCGCTATCCACTTCCCATCAATCATTCTCGCTACCCCGTTTGGAACAAATCTCCGCTGCCAGTGGCACCGCAGGAGATAACAACTGGCCGGAAGAAACAAAAGAGCTTGTACCTCAAAGGCTGAAGCTTTCTATTGGTGGGATGGAAACATCGTATGTCTACGTGAGGCATGAGGTATGGGAGTCACATTTTATCTCGATGCAAGATTCAACACCGGATTCTTGGATACCACCTTCCGGAAGGTTAAACATCAGCGAAGGCGAGTTCGCAAACCGAAAAATAAAGCACATTTTCCCAAAACTTGTACGCCACACGTTTTTTAATGCTGGGTACACATTTGACGCATCACTGTCCAGATTGATTGGATGCAGCCTTGTCTTGAGAGTGGAGGTCTCGTTGGTAGGATAACCACCGATCACCCCGCAACAGCCTCATCTACAGGTATCATCTGCAACAATACTAGGACCAGGCGCTCTCAAGTGAAGGTGGACCTGTCCATCTTCGAATCATCTGGGGGACACTTGCCGGGTCTAATCTCAGAATGCGATTTGACAAAGGAGGAGGAAGATGCGAGCACAAGTCACCACAAGCACTACCTTGCACGAGCAGACTGGGATAGAATTCTAGTCCCGATTGCTGTGGAATCATCAACACGGCCTTGCGCGTTCGAACCAGTCAGTGCTGAATCCGAATCCCCGGAGGCCGAAACCATTGGAAGTGGGACAGTAAGTGGGCGAATCACAGAGCATGTCGGGGAGATATTCGAACACCAGCACCGCATCTTTGTATACTCGATCTATATCTATGGTGGTCGGGTGTTTTTAATTCGGTGGGATCGCCTTGGAGCCGTGGTAGCTGAACCATTCAGCTTAGTCGAGGAGCCTCAAAAGCTCCTTGATTTCCTCTTCTGTCTTGCCAAGATGAGTCCTGCTCAGCGAGGATACGATACATCCATCCGACCTGCAAGTGAAATCGAGGCGAAGGAGTTTACGGCATTTCTCCAGGTCGACTCAGTTGCCAAAGCATATCTCCAAGACGCTCTCCGACCGGACGGCGAAACAAATGCTGCCATTTTTCGGGTGAACCTTCAGGGTCTCGAATCGTCGGATATGACGGTCCAACTTGTGTTTGCTCGACCTCGTATTCTTGGAAAAGGGGTTGAGGGGAGAGCGACACGGGGATATGTCGCTTACGACCTAGTCAACAAGAGGCTTGTATTTCTGAAAGATTACTGGCAACCGGAGACGAAGTCATATCATCTCGAGCTTGACACATACAAGAGGCTTCAAGCCAAGAATGTCCTATACGTCGCGACTCCCGTGGGAGGTGGCCATGTGGGTAGTGACCCTTGTCAGCCGAAGGGTTCAAGTTCGATGCAGAGGACTTTGTCACAAGTCTATCTTTCTGCAGCACACGGCGAGTGTTATCGTGCCAGAGTTCACTATAGGTTCGCTGTCCAGGAGATCTGCCGACCCCTCGAGGATTACAGGGATGTTGTAGAGATGCTGCGGGCTGTCTGCTTTGCCGTCGCGGGTGAGATGTTTGGGCTGTGAAACTATATGTTGTGGTATTGACCATTCTCATCTCGTCAGCTCATAAGGCGGCTTGGGAGAAAGCCGGTGTCTTACATCGGGACATTAGCCCTGGAAATATCCTCATCACTGAAAATGGACGAGGGATATTGAACGACTGGGACATGTGCAAGTATAAAGAAGATGTCGTGAATCCACAAAGTTCTACGTACAGATCGGTGAGATTCCCTGTCATGAGCATACACATAATCGTTTTGCGAATTCAGTCAATTTTCAGGGAACATGGCGATTTATGTCTGCGCTCCTCCTCTGTTGCCCAGAAAAACCGAACGAAGTTTCCGATGACGTGGAATCGTTCGTCCATGTCATCAACTGGTTAACTCTCCGCTATCAAATTGACTCCTCACCATTTCTCGTCGACTACTCGCTGAGGTTTTATGAAGAATACCGACGAACAGAGGCCGGGGAAGATGTTGGGGGGAACTTGAAACTCGCAAACTTCAAGGACGGTATTACACTTTTCTGTACAACCGAAATCCGTCCAGTCGCCCTCCAACTCGTTGTGCGAGAGATGATGAAGATGTGCAAAGAGCATTACTTCTCCCCTGGCGTCGTTGATCGATTGATTAGGAGTGGTGTTGAAGCTCCAGTGAAGCCCTTGGTTCTCTCCGCCACTTCGCGGCCACACAAAATGGGTCCGCTTCCTGACTGGGGAGGAGGCCAGCCCTATCCAGTTAAACTTCCTAAGTCTGCTCCCGTTGATTCTAAGCCTTTGATGGATGACCACCAACGAATTGTGGAGATCCTCATGGGGGCCCTTCGAGGTATCACCGATCCTCAACTATGGGAAGGCCCCAAACTGAAAGACCAGTTTTTGAAGCGATCCACTCACGTTGAGAGTGATTCAGGAACGGCCTCTGGTTTGTCTGCAGGAACACAAGGAGATGGGGCTGCTCAACAGCATAGTCAAAGTGGGCTGAAGTCGACTCATATTGACAAAGTATCAATCACCCATTCAAAACGTAATTTGGCATCGTCAGAAGAATTTGAGGGTCAAGGAAAATCAAAGAGGGTAAAACGAAGCGATGAAGGAAGGCCGGTGGCAGGCAGCGAAGGGCACGGTCAAGCTGGAGATCGTTGAAGCCCGTTTCAAGCAAATGTACCCTCTTCAGAATTCTGTTAACCGTGACTACATTCCTCTCTTGTACTATGTTTTGATTTACAATATATAATACCCGCACCTGTATTACCAAGGCTGCTTCCCATACCAACAACGTGAACCTTACACTTGATTGAGGTAGATTATGACTCGGACCGAATTCAAGTCGTGGAAAAACTTGGATAATTCTTTTACTTTTAAGGAATTTGGCATTTGTCGGCTGATCAGCCTTTGGGATGGCCCAACCCTCGAGAACGAGGTCAAGAAATTTGCTGTTGAGGTTCAGGAGTAAATAAAACTCGAGCAATGTCAAGACACAAATCGGAACAGCCATATTAGTGGGATCTGTCGAGGGTGTCGTTCACGGCATCACAGAGACGGGAATAGGTTACGACAAAAGGGCAAATTGACATGACTACCAATCTTTTGTAGACGATTCGATCCCATTTCTTCTCCCGACTAGAACAGAGGATGGTTGAATATATTTAGATGCATCTCGTCGTCCTATCTGGTCAAACATTGCAGGGGAATTTCCATTCACGTTGCACCGAAAACGATGTTGGCGGGTGTATCCTGCTCTCGTGGACCAACGATAGACCTATATCATCCTTCGAACGCATGGTATATGGGCTTCCTCTTCCGACTCTAGTCCCAGTAACTTGACATCGAGGAATGCAACATTAAGCGTACTTAGACAAGTTTCGGCGATTGGTGCATTTCGTTTGAGACACCCTCATTGCCACCAGATCCTACCAACACGTCGTATTGTTTGCCACAGATACCGTGGCCAAGATGTATGATTTCGGAGTCAGAGGTTTCTCGTTACCGATAACTCGACACAGAAGCCATTCGCTGACATTTTCAATAAAAGCATGCAATAAATAGAAAACACTGCGACAAATACATAAATCCTTTCAGCGACTCCAACCGGCTTGGATGAGCATATTGTTCGCAGTACGCTCTGCGGGTGGAACGACCTTCACATCTCCTTCACTACAAAGAATATCAAAACAAGGTCAAAAAGAGATGGCGCGAATATGACGACGCACGCGTAGAAGCTTCGAATAACTTTCTCGACTTCATCGTTGGACATCTTGATATCTGTAAACAACATGAAATCAGTGATGTTTTGGTAGCACATCGATGAGATACAAACATTTCGATGGATCTGGGAGATAGAGTCAAGGACGTAAGCGACAAGTGTAATAATCATAAGAGAAGGAGCCCTACTCTTGCTGAACCCTTTCCCAGTGCTCTTCTGCGTGAACCTCTGCAAAGATGGCACAACCATCTTGACTGCCTCCTCACAGATAGCCTCCCGACTATCTTCATCGTCCTGTAATACTCTCGCAAGTTTGTGCCTCTCCGCGTTCTCATCCAGTAAATCATAAAATCTCGTAAACTTCTCCTTGACCGCCGTGTTGCTCTTCTGACCATCATCAGCCAACGCTTGCATCATTAGTGTGAAATTCGAATCGAAATAACCAGCTTTGGCGATACGGAAATTCGAGTTGAGAAGCTCTTGGGTTGGTCTCGACAGGAGTGAGACGATGTCGACTCGAGGTGATACGATGAGACTGGTACGTAGGTAAGAGATGTTGTTCAATAAGAATATTGACCCGAACGCAGGGCGTTTATTGGTTCGAGACAGTGTCAACAAACTGGTAATTGTTGAATTCACAACATCGTCTGAAGGGATGTGACCGCAGTGATCAGATCAAAGGTTGAGTGGTGAAGCATTGAAGGGCTCACGGAGATAGTGCTCAATGAGGGTTCTCTCGTCTGTTTCACCCGACTTGCCACCTTTACCAACTTGAACGCCTTCACCCATCTTCCAGTTTCCATCCCCGAGAGACTGCAAAGCAGGTCCAATGGCATCTTGAAGCACTGGGATACGTTCAATGTACTGGACAGTCTAAAATCTTCATGAGCCCTACTAATCATCACGAGGATGGTCAAAAAGTATACCGAGAGTGTAAAATCGGCCAAACCCGTGCTGACTTCGCCTCCTTTTCCAAGAGCAGCCGCCCGAATGTCAGCGATGAACTCGGGGAAGCTCCTCAGACAAGCCGAACGGATTGTAGTGATAGCGTCTTTTAACTCGTTCTCTTTCCTCCCGGACCTTCGAACCATGACATCGTCCCATGTCTCCTGTACCGCAGACAGGTTCGCGGTCGCAGAAAGGGCGAGGAAGGCGTTCTTGAGAAGGGAACGCTTGATCAGAGAGCTCAGGGAAGATGCCGTGGAAGTGAACAAGTTGAGGAGTGGGGTAACAAGGGTCACGAATGTTGATTCAATATTCGATGGAAGGGGCGCAAGTTCTGTGAGTAATTTATACTCGATCTGAAGAGAATTGTGAGCACACTCCCACAGGGTCAATCAAATGGGGCGACGTACCTCAGCAGTATAAAGTAGATCGTCGACCCATTTTCCAAGTTCGCGGCCAGCGAGAACCCCGTCAAGTGTCTCCGACCTCTCAACAACTCGCTTCGCATACATCTCAAGGCATTTCAGGCACCACGACCCCCGCATATCAGCATAGCCCTTCTGAGCTTCTCTCAACGTATTCTGAATCGCACTGGCTGCCGGATGGGAAGGGTGCGTAGGAGGAAGAGGCAGTGTTCTCAGAAATTCGACAAGAGGGTGCAGTTCCGTGAAGAGGTCGCTGGGAAATGGTTGAAACTGGAATTCTGGACCATTTGGTGGAGACCCTGAAGAACCTTCGGCGACAAGTTTCGTATACAGCTGTGATAGTTTCTTGACACCCGTTTCGAACAATCGAGCCTTGATTGGGTGAGCACGAGCGTGAGCATGGGCGGTGACGCGGAAGTTGTAGATACTCACAGGGTCACGATAGTCACCCATCGCTTTGAATGCAACGCTGGCATTCAATCGTTCCAGGACATCACGATACTCGTCCAGATTACCAGGCTGAGGCCTAAAGTCGAACACATCGTGCAGAGGTCAAAATTTCAGATGTCTCGCTGAGAGTGGAGTGATGGTGACAACGCACCCTCTGAGAATCAGAGCCTCCTCCGCAGCAATGCCCTCCTGGTTACTCGCAATCTCGTCCATTTTCTGTAATGCACTCTCGATATCTTTGGGGACGTAAGCAATCAGGGCCACGCATATAGGCAGTCAACATACTATTTCCTCTCCTGGTCAACAGTTGAGTCGAGTTGTATAGCGGAAGAATGGCTTTCTCGAGCTTCACGAGACGGGTGTCAAATCCAGAGAGAATGGCTACGAGATGATGATCCATGGCGACAGAAGCAAGATAGAAAAGGCATACTGGTCATCCTTTGCGATATTTGACGGGTTTTAACCAGGTTCTGTTCGAGCTTGTATTTGGTGTCCAGTGATAAGTGGGCGGTTTGTGAGTGTGATTACAATGTGGGACTTACCAACTCGATCTCCGCGGTTTCGTCGTCCATAGTCGAAGTCAAGCCCTAGATACTGATGCTAGACTCTTCGTGTCCGTAGATGTGATAGAGTTGTATGGGAAACACGGTGCAGAGAGGGATGGAGTTCGGAGTGCGGGAACAGGGAACGTTGTGGCTGAAACCAAGTTCCCTCACGAACGAGCTCGAGTGCATGATTGAGACAGACTGCTCGCGTCCGTTTATCGATCTCCTCCACTCCGCATACATTCATCTCCTCCGGATCCTTCGTCGATACCTCTATTCATCCGCCACGACTCCGGACACAGACATGGATCCCACCGAACCCGAAGCTGTGGAACTCGAGGACGATCACGCTCTCCAAGACTTAGAGATCTACCATCAAACGATCGCGACCTTCCAAGAGGTGTGGAACGAATTCTATACCTGGGAGCAAAGCCATTCTCGTGAGAGCATCGAGGGGTTGAAGTCGAAAGACCCGCTTCCGGACGACTCTGTAGATTTTTGGGCATCTCTATCCACTGACGACACAACTCTATTCAACTTCAATTCCGCCTTCTCGATGTGGGACTTTGAGGATGGGCCCCATGCGACATCAATGAGCACATCTCTCATCATGGACGACTGCACAACCTCATCCTGTCTCGACGTTGGTCTGAAGTACGAATCATTGGCACCTTCCCCATGCAATGTATCCATGATCGATCGCGAGAAAATTCTGAAGTATATCAAGTATGCTGGTGAAGAGGGATTCCCTGAGCAGGAACATATATTCGGCAAGGATTGCGAATTCTCAGGATTCATATGGCAGGATCCAGCAGCTTGGTATGACCCAGATGGTATGCCGGTGTAGTGCACTTTTGAGCCTGAGCTATGCTAACAAGCTCCATTACCAAAGTCAAACTGATTGGATTGGAGAGAGTGAAGCGTCTCTTGTGTAACGAGGGGGCAGACCAGTTCTTTCGTGTCCTACAAGAAAAGAAAGACACACTACCCCGAAGCTTGTCACTCACACAAGAAGATGTTTTTGGATTTAACAAGGAGAGGTATGTATATCATTATTCAATAACCTCTGGAGGCAAAGGTAAAGAGTGATTTTCAGGGATCTTCTTGAATGGCCAGGATCCACTCCTGACAGCCCTGAAGTCAAAGACCCTCAACCCTTAAGAAATTCAATTTTGAAAAGAACATGGTCCATAGGGAAGGATTTTTGCCCATACCTGTCATGTGTACAACATGTTTGTATAACTCATAGTGAGAACTTCTCTTATTCTAATCCTCTTTAATAAATGTCAAAATAGGAGAAACTTCTGATCCCTGGTTGGATACCTTTCCTGAGATAACAAATCAAGAACTGCTTCAGAAGAAGAAGAAAAGATGCTCCAAGGAGTGTTATCTTGGATATATCAATTATGAGGTATGATAAATAATATCCAAAGTGAGTAGAAAGATTCAATACTCTCTTCTCTATATTTTCAGGATCTGGATTTCATGGAAAGCAATCAAGAAATTGAAGATATTCTTAAAATGGCACCAGATGCATCACCTTGTGACTTGGCTGTGATCTGTAAAAAGCCATGCTTTGAGGTATATTCAAGTTTCTAGCATATGAATAAATATTAGAATAAAATTAAATACTTTTTAGATTTTTGTTTATAGATATCTTCACTTCCCAGATGAAAGGATCACTGAGGCTACATTCTTAAAAGAAAAGTATCCTACTGTACATTCAGCTACATATAGTAAGTCTCTATATATAAAAAGTAATATTATGTCTTATAAATAATAACACTTTGAAGTTGATAGGCCAAGTTATAGTGAACAGTGGAGATCTAGTGATTTTTCATTGTAAGAATTAAGTTGACTTTTACAAGTTCTTATAAAAGAATCTAATATAAGATCTAGGCCAACACCTTGTAAACATCTAGGGCCTTGTAGGTATTGTAAATGCTATAACAATGGCACAAAGAGTACACATTGTCAGAGAGAATGTTATTGTAGTCAAGACTGTAAGTCCAGTATTAATTTAAATTTAAATCAGCTAATAGTATATGCTAAACTAGGTGGATTAAGATATCAGGGATGTAAAGGCTGTAAAAAGAAGTGTGATGATTATTGTGAATGCTCTCAATTTGAAGTAGAATGTAATCCAGGAATTTGCCAACCAAAGTATGTATTTATTTAAATTTTATTACTTGAGTGCAATCTAACTCTATACTTCTCATTTCAAGTAAAAGTATTTGTTTCATGCAACTTACAATTGAGTATATATTCAGACACTCTCTTAGGTGCTCAAAAAGGCAAGCAAAAGATTCATGAGTGCAAGAATCAATCTATTCAATTAGATTCAAGACCTGTGAGACCTTATAGAGCTTTACAAATTCTGATATATAATATTCTTTTTTTTTACTTTAGGAACTTGAGGTCAAGGAGGCAACCTATGGAATGGGCCTCTTTGCAACTAAGAAAATAGCACAGAATCATTTAATTGATGGTAGGAGATATATTTAATTTACTTTCAACAGATTTACTTAATTACAATTTCTCTTTGTTAGCATATGTAGCTGATATACTAGCTATAGATGATTCATCAAGCCAGTAAGTTACAATGATCTATTAATTTAAAAGCATTTTAATCATTTAGAATAGTTATTATCACAATTTCAAGCATTTGAGCTATGCCTTTAATCTCAATAATTCCTCTCAACTGGACTCCAATACAGTTGGAAATCTAACAAGATATGCAAACCATGCACCCTCAGAAGAAGCTAATATTCATGCAGGAAGTAAGTACAAGTTATATTTAAGTATTGTTTAAGAGTATTTATTGAGCTATTTCATCTTCCAGCAATTGTTGTTAATTCTGATCATCTAGTGGTATTCAGAGCATGTGAGTTTAATTTCTCAGAGAACAATCTAAGCAAAGATTTACTTTCTATATCTCTCTCTATTGACTTCTAGTAAGAGAAATTAAGAAAGGGGAGGAATTATTATTGGATTATGGAGAAGATTATTGGCAAAATCATAACAGCTAATATGAATCCTTCAGAGTGCTATTCTGTGAATAGAAGAGTGTTGGCTGATATAGTTTGTATCCAGAGTACAGCTCTTCATATTCACAATACCAATTATGATCATCCATGTAGTATGCAAACTTTCATAGCAAATATCCAGGGACCTCGAAAACATTAACACCAATGTAACAAATGAATATATTGCCCTTAACAGGTATACAGGTATAGCATGAATCATATAGCACTTCAGTCAATCATTAAGTTCATCATGGGAGTCTACCAATCTGTAATTATGTCAGCAACCAACACCACAGGTACATTTGCAATCTAGACGTCAGAGACCACGCTTACCCATACTGCTTTTGAAGTGAGCATTCACCTCCTTGTTCCAGATCGATATGGTACGTATAGAAATATCCGTCCGACGAGATGACCATGACCTGAGGTAATGAACTATACACATCCGAGCGGAGAAGGGCATTACGAACGCGCGCACGTCAGATCGAGATGCTTGACTCACGGGCTCAAAGCGACAATACAACGCGCCCCACTCGTCGGCAGTCGTAAAAACGCGAAATCGCGAGAAGGCTCCCACATCTCCGTCAAGGTGTTTGGAAGGTAACCGCCCACCGACGACGTGAAGTTCTTCGTCAGATGTAGAGACCGCCGTCGTAAGCTAGAGCTACACGACGAAGTATACAATCAATCATTCGGAACTGTAGACACACGGTGAGAGACGTGAGAAACACATACGAGATATTGTGCTTCTCCTTGCCTACAAACTCAAATCCGCCATCTGAACCCTGCACGCTCACCTCCTCACTATCCCGCGTACTGCCACCTGCTCCCATTGAATCTCCTTCCGAGCCATGCACCCCCGACCCCGACCCCGACCCTGACACTGACCCACCTTTATGTAACCCCAACTTGAAGATATGTACCGTGTCGTGCGCCGAACTAACCGCCAAAAGTGTCGAGACTGCATTAAAATTAATCGAATAGATCTTGGCCTCCCTCGTGCCTCTTCTAAACTGATACAATTTCTCAGCCCCTGGAATGCTCCATACTCTGATGACGGTTCCCTTGTCTGAGGCTGTGGCCAGCAGGGTACCGGTAGAGTTGATGGAGAGAAATGAAATGGGTGATTTGTGGGCTTGGATAACGTTGGCGACTGTGAGCGAACGCGTTGAGAAGAGGATGACGTCTCCTGCTTGTGAGGAAGAGGCAGAGGAGGGTGGTTTGTCAAGGGAGGCCGGAGATGGGACAGGTGATGGGTAAGCGAGGAAGGAATTGTCTGCTGATGGTGAAAGCGCAACAATAGCTGCGGAGTGGTCGACATGAAAGGGTCGGTTAGTAGATGTGCCATGAGAGACAGACCAGAATAGAGAGAACCTTCTGGATTTGGTGTCGTTTCGATGACGTGTTGCAGTCGCATGTTGGAGATGTCATAGATATAGATCTCCGTTTCGAGGATAATAGCAAGGATTTTTCGATTGAGTTTGACAGCGAGGATAGACGAAGGGAAAAGCAATTCGCATATCACGGATTTCCTCTGAGACGAGATGACCAAGTACGACATCAGTCATTTCCGAAAAAGGTGGTGGTCGATCACGAAGGGAAGAAGCGTTAGGGTCAAAGCATGTCTGAAGACAATGCAACATAACGAACAAGAGGAATGCAGAGACAGAACGCAAACGATAAGCGAACTCACCTTTGTATTCACAATCTGCAACTTCCGAGGACTTGACTGTGGTTGGTCCGCAGCCCCCACAAGCGCAATCAACGAAGTACAGAACAGCATTTCCACGATCCCTCTCGCACCATCACCTTTATCACAACACCCACGGGGAACCATTCAGACCACACAATCCCATCAACATGGAACAGAAAGTAAAGGGACGCACTGACGGTATGGACTTTCCCGAATGGGTCGCAGTTAGTGATACTGTATCCTTTCCGTGTTCCGACAGAGATACACCTGGGTGCGCGTTAAGCTTAATGTATGGTGATAAGTAATATGGTGACGAAGGAGTGGGACTGACGTGAAGTCTTGATTGAAGTTGGCAAAGAGCATATTTGGAGATGTCCTCTCCGCCATTGTCACTCAACGTTTTGGAGCGGTCGTGGATGCTGCAATGAAAGGCGCGCTGAGGGTCGGGTTTAAGATGAGTCAGGATCATTGAATGAGACTGACGTACGACGGAGATAGCGACGTCGTTGTTCGTTGAGTTATTTTCAAGTATGAATGGGCGATATTCCAGCAATGAGACGAGAATATGAGACGAGGTCAAGACGCGAAGATGTTGAAGGTGAAGGGAAGGAAGAAACCAGTCGGAATGTCCTTGACTGGCCAAGCATGCCAAGTGCTCCCGAACTGGTGCTCTCAATCGGCCCACGTGGCAGGCAAGATAAGATTAGATTTCAAGATACATCCGCTCTCAGAGTGCGAACAGAATCATAGAAATGAACAGGTAATTGAGAGGTGTAAGGAGCAGTGATGAATATGAGAAGTGGTAGAGGTATGCTACAAATACACTGTACAATGGCTATAAAACATCGGAGGCTTTCTGATTATTAGTTTCAGAACGACATAATTTAGGCAAACAGTCCCTGCAACCGCCCACGACCCCAAACATCCACCAACTTCCTCTCATTGATCCCCTCCAACTTCGCTTCTCTCCATCTCCCAACCAGATCTCTCGCCTCGACGGGCAGAACAGACTTATCTTTCATGCCGATCGTAATATGCAGTCTATCCCTGATCTCTCCTGGCAGATTCTTCAAGAACTCCTCCGCCTCGCCCTGAGCCTCGGGTATCTCTCCATCCTCGTCGACTTGGGCTTGAGACGGAAGAGGGGAAGCGAACGACAGGTCCTCGACGGTCAAGGCCATGACCCTGCCATCCCAAAGCAAACTTCCAAGCCTAAAGTGGAACAATGGCTGGAACCTATTCAGTTCCTTACACGCCTCCCAGATCAACTGATTCTCTCCTTCCCTGCTCTTCACATGTACAATCGTCGCATGCGGTTCCCTCTTTTCCCTCACCCAGGTACTCCACACAGCTTTTGCAGCCTCATCCTTCTCCATGATCGATCCTACAAGCTCGTGCAAGTCGATCTCTTCAGCAGCAATGGCATAATACCTCGGGTCGGCTCCAGGCTTGCGCTGCTTATTGGCAGCGTTTTTGTCTTGCTTGACCTTGGGGGCATAATTCCTCGCAACCCCCAGTGCCTCGCCGATCTTCTCCATATCCGGCCTCTCGACCCCGAGTTCCTCAACGCACGCATCAACAGCCCTCTTGACTTGCTCCTCCAGGTCTTCCCCCAAGTCCATCGAAACGACCATATCCACCTCGTTTTCCTCTAATGCTTCTGCCTGGGAGATGAACATCCGCAGAACTTTTTCATGAAGGTCGGTGCCGTCTGGGCGTAGGGTCTGGTGTTTTTCACCACGGGAAAGTATACGGTCACTACAGATATGCTGGATCTCATTGCGTGGGAGGTCGAAGGACCAGTTGAGGGCGATCAGCCTAATAGGCGTGGATGGGAACTTGCGTTGAATCTCTCGGATTTGGCGGCGATGTTGTTTGAGGTGGTTATTTCTGGATTACGATATTTCATCAGTACGGCCAACAATACAATTAGGACAGAATTTGGAGGAAGGAGGAAGAAGTGTGTAGGAAGACGATATCGAAGAGAGCTCACTTATCCGCAATAACCACGTCGTTCTTTTTCAGCAAATTCGTCACGTTTTGAATAAATACAGGGCCGGGCTTCTTCGCCTTGATATCATCGCTCTGCGTATGTCCGAACCCAAACAGATGCGTGAGTGCAACAGCCACGCTCGTCTTGCCACATCCAGGTATCGCAACCGGTACGATGATTGTCTTCTCAAACCGCTTCTTCTCACCTGCCTCCTTGACACGAGCCTGGGTATCCTTTCCACTTTGTACATGCTCGACTGTCTTCTTCCCTGCTTCGCTCTCGTACCACTTCAAGAACCTCTCCCGGGTAGCTATAATTCCCTTCCCTTTGGAGAATAGCGCGAACTGGGAACGATCCCTTTGGATCTCGTCGATGATCCACTGCGCATATACTTTAGTTTCCTGGCGACGAAGTTTGCTCTTGGGTACGTTCGCCATTTTGGGGCCTTTGGAGAGGAGCGATTTGGTGACTTCACGCCAATCGCGATACATCATGTACGGCTCGTCAAACTTGACTTTGAAGAAGAACGAAGAACCAGGCGGATAAGGTGCACTGGACTTCTGAGTTCCTGCAGCTCTTCCTGATGCGTTACCGCCGCTGATGTGCGTCCTAACAACAAATCCTTCGAGGGCTTCTCCATTCCATTTGCCGGACCTTCCAATCTGCTCTGTGAAAGATTTGACTTCGGGGATAGTGTTGAGAGTGGTGTACGGCGTGACGATGAATCCCCATTCACGAGCGAAGGATTCGACGACGTCAGGAAGCATGGTATGGAATTGTTTGGTGTTGGCATTGAGTCCGTGGAGATGAAGCCCTGTTTTGTCCTGTGCGTATGGGAGAACGTGTTCTTCGAAGGAATCATCACATAGCTACATCAAATCCAGAAATAGAATCAGATTCAGACCATGAAACACATCATCAGAGAGAAGGGAAGTGAACGATACCCACCTCTGCGACAGCGGTCCAGTTCTTCTCCCATAAGACCGCGGCCAACTCTTCCGTCGTCTTCTGGACATCAGCTAAATGCTTCTGGAGCCATCGTTCTCCCACTTGCGAATGACTCTCCGCGACACCATTTACAGATCCGAGTGCATGCTTCGAAGTGACGACTAGTTTGGTCGGAGTAAGAGCAGCGATGAAGATAATGCATCCGTTCGACTTAAGCGTCAGGGTATATGGAGCCTCCGTATTTTCTTCCAGTGCCGCCCACTGTCGATTATGATACACAGGTTATTCCATCCGTTATGATGTGAGTGAGATCGCATACAATCGTGAAAAAGGCAAGAAACTCACAGTTGTCCAAGGCACCTCCCCGATATTGAAGAATTTGTCGTATCCTCTCGCGACAATCCTGTACTCATCCTCCCTTGATCCTTTGTCCTTGACCTCCTGAGTAAACAGACCTCTCGCGAGCGTAGGAAATGGCGACGGAACATCATAGTACTTGAATTCATTCATCTTCCAGCTCGTCAGAGTGATGCTCGTATCGTTGGGAGCGACATAATCAGAGTGTTTTACAAGCTTTGGAGACTTTTTGCATAGCTTGTACAAATCCGAGATGAGAGCTGAGTCGCGCTTGGTGATTTTGGTGGTAAAATCGACGGAGGACATGGTGGTGTTTGTGATGGTGCTAAGACTACGACGCAGTGGATGGGTTAAGGGTACCGATGGTACTGCTGGTGTTGTCTGACAAGAAGAAGCCACAGCGACTCTACTCGACGTATCGACGAGGAAGTTACGAGACAAGGCAATTGTGTGGTATTTGTAGGCGCATTGCCGGAGACGAGTCAAAGTAATGAACGACAGGGCGGCAAGATGGGAGTCAGAGTAGGAGGATATCAAAGACCCAACAACGCTCAAGATAGGTTCGGGTGATGTTTGGGTGTTCGAGTCAGTCTCGGATCCGAAGTCGAAGAAGGGTGAACCTGAATTTCACGTTGACTCAGGGAAGGAATTCGTTCTGAGCCTTTGACCAGTCCTCAATTCGAGAGGGAAACGGGAAACCACCAGCTTGAACAATGAAGACGGCGACTTGGAGCAATGATTGTCGAAGTAAATGTGAACAACCAACGTTCTCACCAGACCCCTTGGCGCATGTCTTTGGAGGCCAGAGTGAATGGGAGACTGCCTTGAGGTCGTTGACGACGACTTGAGGGCACGAATCAATCTCCGTGGTTTGTTCTTTGCATGTTCAAGCCTTTGGCACGGCGTTTGACCATGAGAAGAGCCTGAGAAGACACTGAGAAGACTTGACCATGCGCTGAGTCGAGCGTCAAGGCAAGCCCAACTGTTGCACATTTCAACCCTTTGCATGAAGTACGAGACAAATCTCGAATGAGCTGTACTATGGGCTTTGGTTGCTGGTAATACGGAGTCTTCGCAACCACCTTGCGAAATTAATTCAACGGTATTGACATGATGATAGTAATGGTATTGCAACAACGTGAAGTCCATACTTCGTACAAACTCTAATGACGGAACCTCTGGGCTCGAACTGCAATTAGTACCAATAGCGACATTCAGTTGCACTCCAGAAAAGACATCCACGACAATTCTCCAATCAGACCGGGGATTATGTTATGAACGGATCTACGTCTTCCCCTACGCCTGCGTCACTTCCCTCTTCATCTCGTTCCACAACCCTTGGTGGCCTTCCTGCATTGTTTCGTTTCGCCCTCTTGGATTTTCCCTGAACCTCAGGATCTTCCAACGACGCCGCACTACGTGTTGAACGTGGTTTTGAGACGTTCTGTGACTTCCGCATGCCTTGGTCAGGTTTTTGAAAAGTCGCAGATCCTTGCAGTTTTGCAGACCCTCCAGGGGCCGTCAGACAAGTACGCTTAGCGGGTCGTTTCAGAAACTGGTCGCCAAATTTTACACCTTGCCAAAGGGTACAGTCGGTGTCACCTTCAAGAATCTCGTAGAGGATCCCCTCGATCTCTGCGTGGTTATTCATCAATGGCTTCCCACCAACGGGAGCGGTCCTAGGAGGGCTTCGAGATGCATGGCGCGGATATCTTCCTCGGGGAGCGGGAACTTTCTTGTACCTGCGTCCACCCGAAGTGGTGGAAAGTACTAGAGACTCCGGCTTCAGTTCAGGGTCAATGTCCTTCAACGCCTCCATGACCTCAGCAGAGGAGTAATGCCTTCGGCACATCGCCCAGAGTTTTTGTGCTACATCTTTGAGGGCAGGCGGTTGAATGTTGTCCAAATTGAAGCCCGGACCTCCTCCACCCCGAATGTTATCCAATTTGATTATTCCGCCAACATCGAAGCCCTTCTTGGTTCGTCGGCATTCTTCGTACATCTTCAATGAGCAATCAATAGCTTCTGGCGTGGAGGAAACTTGAAAGCGAAGAGTTAACCAGTTGATTACGTGAACAAACGATTCCACGTCATCGGATACTTGATGAGGCTTTTTCGGGCAACAGAGAAGGAGTGCAGACATAAATGGCCATGTTCCCTGAAATTGAACCAAATTCGCAAAGCAATAATTGTTGGGCTATAAGAAAACTTACCGATCGGAAAGCAGGACTCTGCAAATTCGCGACTTCGTCATCGTACTTGGACATATCCCAGTCATTCAATAGCCCGTCACCATCCTCAGTTATGAGGATATTTCCAGAGCTGATGTCCCGATGTAAGACGCCAGCATCCTCCCAGGCAGCTCTATGAGCTAAAACAATCAAAACGGTCAATGCAACAAATTATAAGTTTATGGCCGAGAGCTCTCACCTGTGACGGCATAATAGACTGCTCCCACCATCTCCTCAGCGTCCTTGTAATCCTCGAGCGGTCGGCCAATCTCCTTAACAGCGAACCGATAATGGACCCGAGCACAATAAGATTGGCCGTGCACCATCGGGAGGTGCTCTTGTGCCGTAGTCTTCTGCAAGGACTCCTCAGACTGAATAGAATTACTGAAAACGTAGCCACCTCCCACAGGTGTCGCAATGTATGGAACCTCTTTTGCCTGCAACCTCTTGTACGTGTCAAGCTCAGGATGGTATGACTTCGTCTTCGACTGCCAATAGTCCTTCAGAAACACGAGCCGCTTCTCGCCTAGGTCGTAAGCGACATACCCCCGTGTCGCTCTCCCTACAATTCCTTCTCCGAGAACGCGAGGCCGAGCGAAGACAAGGTTGACCGTCATATCCGACGATTCCAGATCCTGAAGGTCCACTCGAAAAATGGCAGCCTCTTTGTCGCCGTCCGACCGGAGAGCGTCTTGAAGATACGTTTTGGGCACTGAGTCGACAGGGATGAACGCCATGAACTCCTTCGCCTCAATTTCACTTGCAGGTCGGATGGATGTATCATATCCTCGCTGAGCAGGACTCATCTTGGCAAGACGGAAGAGGAAACGAAGGAGCTTGTGAGGTTCCTTTGTCAAACTGAACGGTTTAGACACCACAGCCGCCAGGCGATCCCAGCGAATTAAAAACACCCGACTACCATGGATATAGATTGAGTGTACAAAGATGCGGTGCTGGTGTTCGAATATCTTCCCGATATGCTCCACGATTCGCCCACTAGCTGTCCCGTTTCCAGTCGTTTCCGCCTCTGGGTATTGGATTTCAGCACTGACTGGTTTGAAGGCGCAGGGCCGTGTTGATGATTCCACAGTAATTGGGACGACGATTCTATCCCACTCTGCCCGTGCTATGTGATGCTTGTGACGGCTCGTGCTCGCCTCTTTCTCCTCCTCCGTCAAGTCGCATTCCGAGACGAGACCCTCCGAGTTCCTCCCGGATGATTCAAAGATGGCAAGATCCACCTTTGGATTGGAGCGCCTGGCTCTATCGGTGCCGACCATTCCTGTAGACGAGGTTGTTGAAGGATGATCAGCGGTTATCCTACCAACGAGACCTCCAGTCTCAAGAGTTGGTAGCATCCCATCGATCTGTGCAGTGATGCGTTAGATATGGACGAAACATCGAGTAGAAGGGTAACATACAAGTTTGAAGAAAGTGTGTGCCACCTCTGGACCTGAGAACTCCTTTTCACTGATGTCAAACTTGACGCAAGGTGGTGTGTAGGAATCTGCAGTTGAAGCTTGCATCGACGCGAAAGGCGACGTCCAAACGTCATGCCTCACAAAGACATACGGTATTCCCATACTAGGTCCCGCTCTCGATGTACCGACTCCTTGCTATAAGCTAGCTGTTGCGTTTGGCGTGGAAGGTTCTGTTCGAGACGGGGTAATGGTGGCATGTTCAGCCCAGGACTGTGGCGTGTAGCGAGCAAAATTACTTGAAGGAGAGTCTTAGCTGATTGATGATATCATCAGCGACGGAGGATGAAGGTTCAACGCGGTACGTGGGGCGAATAGAGTACCTTACCAATAGATATCTGGTATTGATGTCCGAGGCCAAGTGGTAATTGGAGAGCACACTAAGAAATCATCAGTGACGGGTAACTTGAAGCCACTGGCGAATATAAGGCGAATAAATTACCTATCGTTAAGCAATCTATTTGAACTGAAACTTGGTCCAGAGAGGTCCTGTGGACGAGAATATGTGCTTGGTCGACACACCGTTTTCGAGTGTTATTTTGAAGGCTGTTCGTTCGTTCAGTCTATTTGGAGCCAACGTCATGGAGTCGAGACCAGAAGAGCAGCCTGAACTTGGTCATGCCAGTGGCCTTCATACGCGACAAGTCAGATGTTGATCATGTGATCGTGTTTATGATATGTCCCCCAGCCGCGGGCCTCTCGAACTCTTTCCAAATCCAGTGCCACCGATGCCCACCCTTATACTTGTTCCAACAACACGAGTGCGGCAACCAAAGACAAGCCGGAGGTTTGGGAGCTATTGGAAGCCTTCTACCACGACCTGGGGCACAGACTTCGTCGAAGTACACCTGTAGCACACACAATAGCTTAGTTGTTAGGGATGGTTCCCGTCTCTAGAGACTGAGGCGATACCAGTAAGTTCCAAGAGCATGGGTAGCTCCGTGAATTACGTCCGATTAGGATGACAACTTTCTCTCAGCGCTCGGTCAAGCCCAATCGTTCCATCTCCATCATGATAGGATACGCTGAAGCATTACGAAGTGGAATGAGGCATACCAACGGGAGATATCCTTTCAGTTCGATCGCCGAGGAACCAACTTCCTGGGTAGTTGAGAAGAAACGGGATGTAGTGGGAAGCCTTGAAACAATTTTCCCAATGGTGGTATCCTTGACACGTTGTGAGCTCCTTGAACGGGTATTTAAATCCTCGATGATGGGTGTGGAAGCGGTGGTAAATCAGATGTATGACCGTCAACATGATAATCGAAGAAGAAATTGAATGACGCAAACACGTTTTACACCAAAATTGGCGTAGGTAATGATATCATGTGATCGTGTTTGTTCTGAATTGAGTCTCACAGCTCGGAAGGTCTGCTCGGGGTTCTGAACGCTTCAATTCGACTCAGAACTTGAGATAGTCGGCGCTGCTTCGCACGCCCGATCCGGCCCAGTGGAGAATCAATGAGTGGTACAGTATGAAAGCAGTTTGGTGTTCTCGGTATTGTGAATGAAATTTCGAATGATGAGAGCGCTTCGCCATATCGCCTGAGTCTTTCGCGGCGCTCATTGACCCTAAACCAGGGTTACAACATCCAGGCTGGCCCGGGACTGTCAGTGTCATCTTGAATGGCTCTGGATTCCACTGTTTGCTCACATCAACTGATTTCGTTCTATCCATTACACAACTATTACACAAAGCCCGAACGTTGACCGACACACGGCATCACATGACTTTGATCGCAAAAAACAGCTCCAGGAAGGACGGACATATAACCGGCCCCCAAGGCTGGGCCGGAACAAGACAAAGCTCGAATGAGCTGTACGATGGATTTTAATTGCTCGAAACACGGAGTCTTCGCAACCACCCTGCGAGATTAATTCAACGGTATTGATATGACTCGGATGATGGTAGTAATAGTATTGCAACAACGTAAAGCCCATACTTCGTACAAACCCCAATGACGGAACTTCTTGGCTCAAACTGCAATTATTATCAATAGCAACATTCAGTTGCACTCCACAAAAGCCATCCACGATACTTCTTCAATCAGACCGGAGATCAGGCTATAAACGGATCTACGTTCCCCCCCGGGCCTGCGTCACTTTCCTTTTCATCTCCTTCCACAACCCTTGGTGGCCTTCCTGCGTCGTTTCGTTTCGCCCTCTTGGATTTCGCCTGTACCTCAGGATCTTCCAACGAAGCCGCGCTACGTCTTGAACGGGGGTTCGTGACGTTTGGAACTGACCTTCCCATGCCTCGGCTACGTTTTTGAGAAGTCCCTTGCAGTTTTGCAGACCCTCCGGGGGCCGTCAAGCAACGACTTTTAGGGGGTCGTTTCAGGAACTGGTCGTCAAGTTTTTCGCCTTGCCATAGCACAGGAGTAACGGAAGGCTGAAGAATCCCATGGAGGATCTCCGTGATTCGTTTGTGGGTCTTCATCAATGATTTACCACCGATAGGAGCCTGGGCAATCGTTCCAGAAAACTCATCGACTTGATATGTTCCTGGAAGGGTAGGAAGTTCCATATTTTGGCATCCACCCAAAGTGGGGGAGAGCACCGAAGGCTTCACTTGAGTGTTGACATCACTCAGCAATTCTATGACCTCAGGTGAGGAGTAATGCTCTTTGCACATCAGCGAGAGTCGTTCAATGAGGGCCCGGAGGGCAGGCGGTTGGATCCGGCTCAAATTCAAAGTTCAGATCTTCCGTCCTTCAGATTCCTCGATTTGATGCCTCCCCCGACATCGAAGCCCTGCTCGTTTCGTCGGCATTCTTCGTACATCTTCAATGCGTGATCAATTTCATCCGATGTGGAGAAGACTTGAAAGCGAATAGTAAGCCAGTTGATTACGTGAACAAACGATTCCACGTCATCGGANACTTCATGAGNTTNNCGTNCGGGCAACGGAGGAGGAGTGCAGACATAAATGGCCACGTTCCCTGAAATTCAATTGAATTCGCAAAGCAATCATCGATGGGCGATATGAGGACTCACCGATCGGAAAGCAGGGCTCTGCAGATTCGCGAGTTCGTCATCATACTTGCACATATCCCAGTCATTTAGCAGCCCGTTACCATCTTCGGTAATTAGGATATTTCCAGAGCTAATATCCCGATGTAAGACACCGGCTTTCTCCCAGGCAATTCTATGAGCTAACACACGGTCAATGCAACAAATTATAAGTCTGTGGCCCGGAGCTCTCACCTGTGACGGCCAAGTAGACTGCTCGCACCATCTCCCACGCAATGACTGTAATCCTGCGATGGGGTCCGGNCGATCTCCTTCACNGCNANCNGACTAANAGGACCCNNGCACAATAAGATTGGCCGTGTACCATCGGGAGGTACTCTTGTGCCATAGTCTTCTGCCAGGACTCCTCAGACTGACTCGAGTCAATGTACACATAGCCACCTCCCACGGGTGTCGCAATGTATGGGACCTGCTTTGCCCTCAGCCTCTCGTATGTGACAAGCTCAGGATGGTATGACTCCGTCGCCGGCTGCCAATAGTCCTTCAGAAACACGAGCCGCTTCTCGCCTAGGTCGTAAGCGACATACCCCCGTGTCGCTCTCCCTACAACTCCTTCTCCAAGAACACGAGGCCGAGCGAAGACAAGTTTGACCGCGTCTTTGTTGGGCTCCATCCCCTGAAGATCCACACGAAAAATAGCCGCATCCTTCTCGCCATCCTTTCGGAGAGCATCTTCGACATATGGCCGGTGGACCGAGTCTATGCCCCGGAGCGCTATGAATTCCTTCTTCTCGGCCTCGTCGGCGACTCGAATAGATGTATCGTATCCTCGTTCTGCAGGGCTCATCTTCGTGAGACGGTAAAGGAAGTTCTGGAGCTTGTGCGGTTCCTTCAACAAGTCGAACGGTTCAGCTATCACGGCCCCGACACGATCCCAGCGCATTAGGTATACCCATTTCCCATGAATGTAAATCGACGACACGGAAGTGCGGTGTTGCTCTTCGAAGAGCTTCGAGGAGTACTGTGACATCTGTCCTCGGATTTCTTCGCCACCGATGGTTCCGGCCTCTGGCAGTGGGGACTTAGCCTCGGGTGGGTTGAAGGCGCAAGGCTTCTGATCTGGCTTGATTTCGATCGGGACAACGATTTTGTCCCAGTCCGATCGGGCAAGGAGGTCCTTATGGATGCTCCTGCTTTTATCTTTCTCTTTCTGGGACAGGTCGCACTCCGAGATGAGACCTTGTGGGCCACGTCCAGATGCTTCGAAAATTGACAGGTCGACCGCAAGATCGTCAGGAGCACTGACGCCCACAATCCTCGTAGCTGAAGCCGTTGGCGCATGACCAGCAGTTATCCTACAAACCAAACCCCCTCTCTCGAGAATAAGCTGCATTCCGTTCACCTAGAGAACAACAAATGGATCTTCTAACTCAGAACGGAGATAGATCAACAGATGACGTACGAATTTGGAGTACGTCTGTGTCTCCCTGCGTGCAAGGTCGCTCTCTTGCAGCAGATACTCGCCAGGAAGTGGTGTCGGAGGTTCTTGGGCGGACGTTGCCAACGCCGACGCCGACGCGTATTTTGACATGAAGACCGTGTATGGAACATAGACGCATCGCGATTCCATAACTTCAGCGGCGAGTTTGCGTCCGGTGGATGGGCCCTTGTTGGTGAAGACTTTGTTCGAATTGAGTCGACGAGGAGTGTCCCCCAATGAACCGAGTAGTGGAGGTTTTGGATCTGGGTCACTGATATGTCCACTTTCGCGAGTGGGTGGGCTGGAGACAGAGCCTGAGATTGGCTGGACAACGGGAAGATCAGTTCCTGGGGATGGAGAGGCCATGGTGAAAGGAGAAAACTATGTCTCACCGATGACTTGCTCCCAACTCTCTTATAACAGTCTCTTCAATTGGATATTCGGAGTTGTTCTAAACGATGAAAATCAGAGGTGGCAATGAAAAATGGGCGGGCCACATACAAGATGAGTAACACGTTGATCTTTTTTCAAAAATAAATGTGGACTTTGTACTGGTTCAGTGGCCCAGTTGCTGTGTTGGACGTGGCCTGTTGCCAAGTTGTTGAACCAACCAAAGTCATCGGTCAAGAACAAGGTGCGGCTATCAAATTCGAGCGTCTGCGGACCAATCATGTGACCGTGTTTACTCCTTATTAGGAAGATTGTTTCCGCTCAATGGTAACTCACGGCTCTAACACGCCCTCCAGCCATCGATAATGACCTTGAGGATGACTGTGCCGGGTCCTCGAGGTTGCCTGTGGCCTTTGGTTCTTTTTTTTCTTCTATTTCCTCACGCCGAGCAATTGTGGCGCAAGTTTTGCGTGAACACGACATTGGTCTGCAGTATGAATACCACTGGTTCGAGATCGGAGAATATCAGCTTGAACAATGAAGACGCGGTGTGAAGCTTTGAGACTACCTGACTATACACTCTTCGGGCGCTCAGGCTGTTGGGTGATGACGGTGTAGACGTACTTTGTGAAGTACGATACAATGCTCAAGCGACTGAACGATAGTACAAAATGGTCCGATAGGCCAAAAAACGGAGGTTATGCAACCACATTGCGAAATGAAATGAACGGTATCAATATGAAGACAACAATAGTATTGCGACAACGTATACCATAAGTCCATACTTCTTCCACGACAATTCTTCGATCAAGACCGGGGATTAGGCCTGGAACGGATCTTTGTCTTCTCCAGCATCCCCTCCCCCTTCATCTCCTTCTACGACTCTGGGTGGCATCCCTACATTGCCTCGTTTTGGCCTCTTGGATCGTCCTTGCCCCTCGGGATCTTCAATCGAAGCCGTGTTACGTGATGAACGGGGGTTTGAGACCGGTTGATTCCCTTTCTGCGTGTTGTGGCTACGCTTTTGAGAGGTCCTGTTTGCTTGAGATCCTGCCGTCCCCCCGGGGCCGTCCCACAAGTACTCTCAACCGGTCGTTTCAAAAACTGATCTTCAAGCTTTTCGCCGACCCATAGCTGAGGATCGGTGGCACCTACAAAGGCTCCCCTGAGGATCCCCTCGATTTGATCATGGTCCTCCATCAATGACTTCGGACCAACGGGAGCAGACATATAGGGAGCTTTAAACGGTTGGATGTGGGACCCTTTCCAGGCGGGTTGTCGACGATTATTGTGTTGCCGAGGAGTGGGGGGGAGTACCAAAGGCTCCACTGGAATTTGGACACCACTCCGAGTTAACTGGTTTAAGACATCTGGGGAGGAGTAGTGCTCTTGGCACATCTTCATCATCTCTAGCACGACGCCTGCGAGGGCGACTGGACGGACATAGCGTGTGTCGAAGCATGGATCGCCTTTATTCAAGTTTGCGAGTTTCAAGCCTCCCCCAACATCAGTTCCCCCATCCGTTCGGCTGTATTCTTCGTACACCTCCATCGCGTGTCCAATCGCTTTTGGAGTCGAGTTGACTTGATAGCGAAGAGTTAACCAGTTGATGACATGGACGAACGATTCCAAGTCATCCGAAACTTGATGAGGCTTTTCCGGGCAACAGAGGAGGAGCGCAGACATAAATGGCCATGTCCCCTGAAATTGAACTGAATTCGCAAAGCAATTATCGATAGGCTATAAGACTCACCGATCGGAAAGCAGGACTCTGCAGATTCGTGGGGTCGGTTTTATACC
This sequence comes from Meripilus lineatus, assembly GCA_027627245.1. NCBI lineage: Eukaryota > Fungi > Basidiomycota > Agaricomycetes > Polyporales > Meripilaceae > Meripilus > Meripilus lineatus. The sequence goes on along the minus strand of JANAWD010000136.1, from coordinate 2,920 downwards.
TGCACATGTCCCAGTCATTCAATAGCCCGTCACCATCTTCGGTTATGAGGATATTTGCAGGACTGATATCCCGATGTAAGACACCGGCTACCTCCCAGGCAACTCTATGAGCTAACCAAAAAAAAAAAATAAAGACAAAATCAATGCCACAAGTACAAGTCTTCTACAACCTAGACCACTCACCTGTGAGAGCAAAGGCAACAGCCTGCAACATCTCTCCAGCATCCGTGTAATCCTCGAGCGGTCGACCGATCTCCTTAACAGCAAATCGATAATGGACTCGAGCACTATATGACCGACCAAGTGTCTTCAAGAGGTACTTTTGTGCCACAGTCTCCTGCGATGGACTCTTCGGATCATTGGGGTCAGTCGGAACATTACCGCCTCCCACGGGAGTTGCAATGTATGGAACATNATTGGCTTGTAGCTTCTTGTACGTCTCAAGCTCAGGATGGTACGAATCCACCTGAGGCTGCCCAAGATAGTGGCCTTACGAGAAAGACAAGCCGCTTCTCGNCTAGGTCATAAGCGACATATCCCCGTGTCGCTCTCCCTACAGCTCCTTCTCCAAGAACACGAGGCCGAGCGAAGACAAGCTTTACGGTTGGTTTTTTGAGATCCATGGCCTGAAGATCTACACGAAAAATGGCTGCCTCCTTCTTGTCATCCATTTTGAGAGCGTCTTGAACATATGTATTGTGGACCGAGTTGACGTCCCGGAGCGCTTTAAATTCCTTCTGTTCGTCCTCGCTGGCGACTCGAATGGATGTGTCGTATCCTCGTTCCGCGGGGCTCATCTTCGCGAGACGGTAAAGGAAGTTTTGGAGTTTGTGTGGCTCCGTGAACAAGTCGAATGGTTCAGCTATCACGGCCCCAACGCGATCCCAGCGGATTAGGAAGACCCGACCGACGTGAATATATATCGAGAACACGAAGTTGCGGTGTTGGTGTTCGAAGATCAACGCGACGTACTGTGTAATCTGTCCCCTGGACTCTTCACCTTTGATGGTCCCAGCCTCTGGGTATGTGGACTGGGCCTCGGGGAGGTAGAAGGCGCATGGGTAATTTATTGATTTGACTTCGATAGGAACGACGATTTGATCCCAGTCGGCACGGGCAAGGTAGGACTCGAAGGGATTATTGCTATCCTTTTTCTCCTGCGCTGTCAAGTCACACTTCGTGACAAGGCCCTCCGAATTCCTGCCGGATGATTCAAAGATGGACAGATCGACTTTCACATTAGGCATATTGGTGCCCACGATGCCCGTAGAGGACGTATTCGACGGATGATCAGCAGTTATCCTACCAGCAAGACCCCCGCTCTCGAGAATAGGCTGCATTCCGTCCAACTACAGAATGAGAAATGAGTCTGCATACTCAGAATAGGTATAGATTCAAACGTGACATACGAGTTTGGAATACGAGGTTGCTTCCTTGTTAAAGTCACTTGCTTGAATCAAATACTGGACAATGGGTAGTGTCGAGGATTCTGAGGTGGACGTTGGCCGTGACGCGAAGCGTGTCATCCAAAGTTCGTATTTAATATAGACGGATCGCTTTTCCATCCCTTCAGCGGCGAGCTTGCGATTGGTTTTCAGATCCTTAGTGCCAAAGCTTTTGTTCGAATTCAGTCGACGGGGTGTGGCACCCAATGAACCGATTGGTGGAGGATTCGGAGGTGGGTTACCAGTATGTCCGCTGTTGCGAGCAAGTGGGTTGGAGGTAGAACCTGGAATTGGTTGTACGGCGGGAACATCAGTTCCTGGGGGTGAAGAAGCCATGGTGTAGGTAGAAGAGGATGTCTCACCGATAACTTGTAACCAACTCTCTTATAAGAGTCTCTTCGATTGGATATTCGGAGTTATTCTGAGTTGTGAAAATCAGAGGTGACAATGAAAGATGGGCGGGCCACATACAAAACGAGTAACACGTTGATCTTTTTCAGGAAAATGGTGGACTTTGTACTGGTTCAGTGGCCTGCGTCGTAATGTTGGATGTGGCCTGTCGCCAAGTTGTTGAACCAACCAAAGTCATCGGCAAGAACAAGGTGCGGCTATCAAATTCGAGCGTCTGTGGGCAAGTCATGTGACCGTGTTTACTCCTTATTAGGAAGATTGTTTCCACTCTACTCGCGGCTGTAACACGCCCTTCGACCATCGATAATGACCTTGAGAAATTGAGAATGACTGCGCCGGGTCTTCGAGGTTGCCTGCGCCCTTTGGTTTTTTTTTTTCGTATTTCCTCACCGAGGAATCGTGGCGGAACTTGGGGTATCCAAGTTGTTCTGCGCAGTATGAATACCATGTGTTTTCACATTTGTTGCCACGATGTACGATCATATTGATATTCTTCCCCACATTCCAGCAGCCACATCGTTTTGAACACTGTGCCTGGTTGTGAAGCTCCCAAAAAAAGGAAAATCAGAAAAATGGTCGTTCTCGGAAACAAAAGTCAACCCTTTTTGGAATGTGAGAATGTCGAGTTTCCAAAGATGGGACACTTTGCTGTCCTTCCGGGGAGGTGCAAACACGACACGCAGGCGCGAATATCAACCCCCAGGAGAGTCGAGGGATACACGTAGGATAATTATCTTGTCCCACGCATATCGATTGGCTATCATGTGGCATAATTGAATACATTTCACTCACTTATCCTATTTCTTTTCGGGGGCGTGAGGTCCAAACTTGACAATTGGCTTTTCTTTGAGGGAATATTGGATGGAGGGGAAACTAATCTGGGACATCTTCTGCACGAAACTAGTCAGTGGATACTCAAAAAATCTATTGGCTATCCCTTGGCTACTTTGGGGACAGATGTACCCCGGATGGGAAAATAATCCGGGGCTGGCCCTTCGGGTACAGAAAAGTTATCCTTTTCTGGCCATATCAGTGCCATATCCTGCAAGTGAAAAGTCGTGAGC
>JANAWD010000135.1:49344-77296 GCA_027627245.1 Meripilus lineatus | reverse complement strand
TTTCGCTGGCGAGCGCGACACTCACCGATATCACCTGGATCATCGAAACCAGCTTACACACGAACTCAACGCTGCTTACTACCGGCAATCAAGATTGTATCGCTTTGCCTTGGTGGACTTTAGCGAGGGAAGACGTGTCTATATGGGATACACCGTGAAGATATAGCTGCAGAGGTCACATCGAGAGCTATTGACCAAGGCTTTATTGTGTTCGATGACGAGGAACATTTAGCTAAGTGGAATCGTATGAAAAACCCTTTTTTCCATTCGGATGTAACCGTTCCTTACCCGTATCCTCTTGAAGTGCATATTGAGATTGTTTGAACTATATTTTGATTGTTCTTCTATCCGTTGTCTATATGGTTAATGATACGACTTAGTAGCTGTTCATTCTTCGTAGTACGTACATGGACGGTTTGTCAAACATCGGAAATGTGGTGGATTCTACCAATGTATGCATTGTGCCGACAGTGGGTACTGTTACTCCGTGTACGTGGTCTTAGCCTTCTGCGAATATCGTTGGGGCCTGGGTGGCCGGGCGAAAACTCGCCCAGGATCTAATCTTAATATCTCTACACAATAATTGCAAGTGCACTTAGTGCCGCCCCACTTATCACTCAGTTATCATCATTATTCGAGAAATGGCACCCCCATGACCCGTCGACTTCATGAGGGTGCCAGATGTCGAGTATCTATCCATCCTCGTCGCATCTACTGAGTCGTGAATCAACACCGCTAATATGGGATGGAAGGGATCCGCTATTTGCGTACTACTCAGCCTCGTCAATCGTGCACACACCCCACAACACGACGAGTCGACCGCTTCAACAGACAACGACATACGTCATTCAGTTGCAGACTCTGCGCAACGATCCAGCGACAACACAGACGGAGGAAAATGCGGAGCCTGTAAATCCTCTGCAGGCGGAGGAATCAACTCCAGTTCGTCTACTGCAGGTTCTGCGTGCGTAGTTGCAGGTAGCACTGCGATCAATGGAGGAGGTTTCAGTTCGAGAGTTGGCTTCACTTTGACGTGGCTGCACTCAGTCAGGATATCGTATCCGAAAGAACGAGTACCCGGTACCTTGATAGTCGTCACTCCATTAGGGAGAGGGGAGTTTACAGCATTTTATTGAACGGATAATCAACATTCAGCCTGCAACAAACAGAGGAACAGGGAGGAAATCGCACCTTGCCCACTCTACGTTTACTACTCCCCCCCTTCACATTTATTAACCCAATACACCCACACGCCCAAATCCGTAAAGACCTTACCCAACTCATTTCCCTCATCACCAGCACCAGAACTGGGACCATTTATGCTCCCCTCCATCGAGTGCCCCGCGTCGTCTCTATGCATCTCCGGAGTACGAACCCTGAAATATGCACTCCTATTGTCACTCAACCTCGCCTGTCACATCCTCACCGCCGCCTTCAACAACGTACTGGCCGACCCTGTAATGCGATGGCTGATATTCGGAAGAGTACGGGAAGGGGTGGGATGTGTGGGATGGGGAGACGGAGGATGAAAACATGAATAGTGAACATGTCACATACGGTTTGGTGGATGTTGTCTGGTTTGAGCGTGTGCTGTCCGTCGTGTTAGCAGGATGGACATAAGAACCACATCTCCGAGCAGGCATGCAACCCACCACAACGCTATTGCGATCCAGCTTTCATCCCGGAAAGATTTCCAGTTTACGACTTAGAAAACATGGCGGATGTTGAAGTTGTAAGGTCCGGGACCGATGAGGACAGAGGTTAGGGGAGACGGGATTGTATTCATAATCAGATATTGTTGGAGAGGTGGCGGGTGTTGATCTTGTACAAGTTTCGACATGGCAGGACCTTACTGTATATCTGGCACGATATATATTGTTTTTTTGCTCGTTCGTAGAGAGTGGCGTCAGCGCAGGCCTCAGCGCAAATCAGGGCGAGCGAACGAACCAGTAGTTTGGGGTCGAGTTAACTGCTCCGGATCGTAACTTCTGGCGACGAGTAATCCCAGCCCGTTCGCGGGCAGTGTAAGGTTTGCCGAATTGGGTCGATCATGACCTTGTCTGCGAGAAAAGGTTTAGAGGAGTTGCGCTGCTGAAGCTTTAGTAACCCGTACACAAATACGGAAAAGCGGAATGTCTTATACGAACGCGACTTTGTATACTTTGGACACGAATCGACAACAAGTATCAGGATTTTTTCTGACATCTGGAAAAAGACCCGGTGGCAGAGGTTTCATGCCAAGACTCGGGCACGGCTCAGCCACGCCGCCCATTTGTGGTCCGGCCGTTGGTTTCCTTTTTTGGTGTTTATGCGATGCGAATCGGGCCGCCAACTCAGACCACGCTTGCCAAACGGGGATTTTGGCGCCGTCGTTTTCGACTTGCATCGACATCTACTCCCTTGAACCGGCATATCGTCTTGTTCGTTCCCTGATCGAATATTATGCACAAGCGTAATTACAGGGAAAAAGTGGACTACTCCAAAGAGTACCTGATACCAAATACATGGTGTTATATGGGACTTTCTTGCTGTATTGGACGACGACAAAAACTCTTTGACATTTGCCGGTCTACTCGATAACAGTTAGGGTGCAGAACTTGTTGGTACCATTGCCGTCAGTGATGAACTTTTTGTGGATGACAAATTCATCGTCTCGAGGTCGTCAGGATCTGACACAGTCAGGTGCGCACCAGGAATGTAGGTCCTTATGTGGCGATACTTTGTCTTAGTCCTATATCTATTGTTGACCTATATTTATTATTGACAAGACCACGCTTTTCAATAACGTATGCTGCAATAGGTACCGAACCCGTATATACACAAAAACAGTACGTTCCCTCTTACACCCTTGGATTTACACGTCGAACTCGAATGTTCATGTATACACCACACAGGAAAAAGTACCAAGCGTAAACTAGAAGCAACAAATGCGAGGCTTCCTACAAACGTACATTGGTTTCTGTTGTCAGTCACGAATGTCCTTTATTCGACCAATTCATCCATCTCGCCCGCTCACAAAGCCACTATCCCATCATCCGTCCATGTTTGTCCGCCGGGTGTATGAAGTCGAGCTAGGCAGGACGGGTCGCTTTGCTTGCCCCAGACAAGATCAAGCCTAAGCGTGTGCTGATCCATAAAGCTTCGCTGCCGAACCACCATGCCACATGAGTCCATGTGTTCGGGTTGCCATGCTACCACATCGATTCCACGTTTCCGATACTTCCACTTCAGTTCGAATAAACGATTATCGAAGTAGCGACTTGGGGTGATAACCATCTTCCTGCGCAGGGTCGTGACTGGGTGGCTGATCACGATTCGTTTGCCTGTCACGAAGTTCTGCAGACAGCTACTCCAGAAGTGGCAGATGGGGTCCAAAGCGGAATCCGTCTCGCTGACGACGACGTCAATTCTTCTGATAACTCCTCGGATGCAAGCCTCGTAGGTACGGAGTTCGGCGATTGTTGGGGAGTGGATGGTAGCGGTGTTTTCGTCCTCCGTGTCCGAGACGATGTCGCTCTCCGAAACATCCACGACGACGTACCCTTGTAGCTTAAGAAATTGATCCCATTTGTCAACGAATGGTTTCGTGGTGTATATGTCGAGGTCGTTGCAAAACCATCCCATCCTGTACAACATGAGTTCCAGGACGAATGATCCCGACAACACGGACTTCGTCAAGTCCAAATGCTTGCGGAGATTAACAGGGAATACAACGAAGCGCTTCAACATAATGTTGAGTCGAATCCGAAGGCATGATAAGGCCGCGATACTGAGGAGTCCGTGATTCGTCGCCAACGTGTAGAGCGTTATGAAGTCGCATTCGTCGAGTGCGAAGAATAGGATCGTCATCCACCCTCTGGTTAAGAATCAGTTGATTGATCTCGTATAAGATCATGGAGACACATACGGAGGCATCACTTGTCGATCAAAAAACAACGGGCCTTTAACCCGTTCTATGACTTGTATCGGCATGGCTGATAGTTCAGAAAAAAGGGACGAGCAGGAGAGAGATGAGTTCGACGAGGGGACCTTCTGGAAGAGCTGTGATACTTTAAGTATAACAAAAATTCTGACGTAGTCACTCCATACCCCTGTTGCTGTTTTTGTCCTGCTCGAGGACACAGCATCATCGGAAAGGATGTCGCATTATATCTCGACATTGCTTGTCATCATTGGGATTCTTTTTATATTTCTGATTTAATCATCCGTTGTATTTGCCAGCATCATTCAATGGCGCTTCTACATAACCGACATGTCATGACGGCAGCTTTTTGAATGTCAGTGGCAGTTGTGACATGGAGATGGGGTGACTGAAGTCGACGGTGTCAATGATTACATGCAAATGGCACAGGGCTACTATCCCACCGGATTGGATCTGGCCATGTCAACTCCATAATGTTGGCAATGATCGGTGACTGTCTAATCTTATCTTGGAACACTCTCACGGAAACAAAAGCTCATGTGGTGCCTGATTTGTTGCCATATATGGCTTATAGTTTAAATAACGCTCTGGTGGGTTCTACGTGGGAATATCATGTTTATCCGACGACATGCCGATATACTCTATTAATGGCACGGTCGTCTGTTTTTAGTAATACATACTGTGTTGCGGGTTAAAACCTTGACATTCTAATTCGTGATGTCAACGTACGACGCATGAATATCATCGATATATTTACACTCTAATGAAACTCTGTTGTATCCACAATTGCGCGACTGACGTCGAACTACTGTGAGTATGGTTTTCGTTCACAAGCGACGCTCTAATGATGCAGCATTCGGACCCAATGGTCCAAATGACATGTCGGCTCATCGGCATTGAGGTTCCATCCGAATTTCTTCGATTCAGGCCTGGTCTTTACTATCCCGATGGCTATGACCTCATTTCACCCATATCAATCTAATGACAGACAAACCTGTAAAGCCGGTGAGTACTAACCGTCTCTCCTTCAGTATTCCTTCACCCAACCTATTCCCTCTAGAGTGTAGCAAATCACTGCAACACCGCACCTTCCAACTTTCACAATGTCCATCCGAAACCTCTGTGAGTCGCTGATGGTTTCGACTCCAGTTGGCTAACAATCTGACCCCTTTAATAGTATCTCCTGCTGTACCCTTGTACGTTGAGACTCAAGTTGAGACTACAACGACAACAGACTTCAGCAAGGAAATCAAACGGTCACTCTTACATTATGTAGAGAAAGCTCAAAGCCTCCTTCAGCTTCTTGAGAAGCATGACGCAGTCATAACGGGAACCTTGCCCCTATACATCCTCCTTCGTGTATTCGGCAGACACACCTCACGTTGTTTTCCAAGAACAATCGAAATCTGCATTCCGAAGCAAAACTACACTCAATTCCTTGTCGACTTCGCCAGTCTGTACAAAGTCAGGGCTGTTACTCACTCCTCGCGCGGATGGACGGAGGCAGACTCGATCATTGTCACTATGTGCAACCGACACATACACGAATCCGACTTCGTCAAAACCATTCGCAATACGTGGAGGCTTATTCGATGTGGGAAAGACGATACGGACATCACCTGGTCATCTAAACCGGCCACACACGAACTCACCATCCTCACGCACAACAAGTTGTTGTCGATTTACCCTAGGTGGACTTTGGAGGGTAAAACTGCGTTGTATGGGCTATATCGTCATAACATAGCCGCTGAGACAACTGCATCAGCTGTTGCTAAAGGTTTTCTTGTCTTTGATGACGTTCACGAGTTAGCAAACTCGTCTGCTATGAAGAACGCGTATTTTGTCCCCACATTTTCCATTGACTACAATTCTCGCTTGGAAGCATACTTTCAATTTGACGAATAACCGCTTACACTTGTTCCAAATGGGCCTCTATTTGTGTTCGGTGTATTAGGATAATGACTGCGAATTGTTTGTACATTTTAGTTGCCTTCTTTCGTGTTTGAAATAGGACCATGTTCGCCGAGTTACATCTGTATACGTACGCATGACCATCTGTTGCGACAATACGTGCTACAGTGGTCGTGGTGAATAAAAGGATCATATTCTGCCATCAGCACAAAAGTTTGCATGTATAGTATCACTGTGTTACTCCTAACTATATTATCCTCACATATGTTGCGGATACAAGTCTACTCGTCCAAACCAACTGGCGCAAAAAGCCGACAAGGACTCTGAGTTTATGAGAGTAGATATATAAGAGGAGGGTATCCCATTTATTCACTAGATACGAGTATGTGGGCATATCTATCGATTCCTGCGACGACTTGCCCCCTCACGGCTCACCTTCTTCACAAAGACATTACTTGTCCTTGTGACGTCTCAGAATGATGCAAGGCACCCCTACTGAAGGTATTGGGCCAGTTTTTTTTTACGTCTATAGCGCCTTTGCGATAACCCCGTGCTCCAGGCTATATGTTTTGAAGAAGTGAATGTACCTTGCTCGTACACATTGATCTCCCATCTAAGCGCTGGCGCCCGTGGTTTCCGAGGAACACGGGTTCCGGAAGCGGGGCGCTCCTGCTCTGCAACTTCCTTTCGTGGCATCAACCCTGTGCCGGTCTCGAGCATCGATTCGAGTTCGGACCCACCAGGACAGAGCTCAACAGCCACTATCATGAATCGTTCCCCCTTCAGTCTTTACCGAATTGACCACAGCACACTCCACTATGTTGGGCACGTCTGACAAAATTATCGTTTATATCGTGGGCTACGGACTAGGCTAGATGGTGAGTACCAGTTGAGTTTCAGGTTCTTCAAGACGGAGGAGTTCTTCCAGGCTTAAGTTTGCAGGTCGCATTCCTTCACTTCCACGGTGATGGGATTGTTGCGTACGTTAATCGGCCAAATATTTGGTAGAGTCACCTTTGAGAATTGCAACAGGGCCGAAATCTGCCGCTGCCAGGGAGAGTACATGAGGATAAAAGCCCTGGCTGGAACGAAGAGTTCCCATACATTGAATGACTCACTAGGTATGCTTCTTTTCGCTCATACGCTCGGTCCTACCGCTTACAGTAGCCGTGTTGGAACCCTCAAGAACATACGCACTTCCTATGCCCATCTCTGGTGCGATGCATCCGATAATTCGCCCCTCAGTAGCTTACACCGAACGTACGAGGATATGGAGAACGAGTTGGTTCCGTATTGCCACATAAATCTGGCGTGGTCGTAAGTACATTCTTTATGAACCTGTTGCTTGACACTTTACTCTCGCTCATACCCCAATGTTTCGACAGGCGTGAATCCATGATTCAAACACCTCAGGAAGCCATCCATTCATGTACGGAAGGGACGCGATAGCTTCTAGCGTGATTCGACGTGCTACCACAACTTTGATGGTAGTGCGGGTGTTCATTCGGGTCTATGTCGCCTACGGTTATTCATAAAATTAAACCACAGTAAGCATTAAGCAATTAATCGTTACGACCCACTTGACGAACCAATACTGAACTTGAATAATACACCACAGGACTAACTAAGTGTAGGAGAATGTACACAATGATATCAAATATATTGATTTGCTAACATTAGCATATTAGTTCATTCATTGAGAGACTTGTTAATCTAGGTTATATCTGATCTGGAAAAAAACTGCATTCGAGCGATACAAACCGCTATGTGATACACTTCCTGCTATAAGTATAAGCCCGCATCACCGACGCGACTAATAAGTATTCCTTTAGAGGATCGAATTCGGACTTCCCCATAACCGCTGTCCGACCCCCCCTACGCTGCAATCTCGTCAACACCTCGTTTCTACCTCATTCACTCCGCTACTGAACGGACGACTTTTCTACACTCTATCCTCTCCCATTCCCTCGCTGACTATAAACCATCAACGACGACCGGTCAGCCTTCCAACCTTAGTTCCTACTTCGCTCCCGCTCAACGAAACCTGTAGATCATGTCTCGAGACATACGCGTAGGTTGGGAACCTCTTGAGGCCCATATCCGCGAGCCATGGACTCGGAGAATGATCTTGAAGAAAATCTTCAAGACCCCGACGGCTATCCCAGAGAGGACGACGGAAATGATAATGTAAGTCGTCAACTCATCGACTGAATGTACTCAAATCTCTGTTTCAAGATCGGCTGCTATCCCTTGCGTTGCAGCAGGCACGTTTTGGGTTGAAATCAACTTCCTGGATAGCGCAGGAAGGTATACGTCTCGCACAAAGAAGCTCCATTTCTCTCAACTCGTGAGTCACTACAACGTGGTATGTGCGGATACGATCTCACTCGTGCCATTAGGAAAACATATCCGCTTGGTTGGCATACATCAGAGGAGACGAATGAGGCCGATTATAACAGATTCTACCATTTCGGAAACGTTGGTAGGCTAAGACGATGAGGTGAGACTCTTCTTCTATTGTCCAGATGATTTACATTCCTAACAGCTCTCTGACAATAATTGACGCTAGATGTCGCATACATTATGTGCTCATAAGGTTTCGTTAGTAGAATGATATGCGTGTGTTATTTCCTGCTGTACGCTGCTATCGATATATTCTTTTTCTATGCCGATCTATCTACTGCCTGCAAATCCAAACACCAATTGTCTATTGTTTTCTACGACTACCAGTATACCCCTCCTTGGGTTGATGTTGTTAGCGTGCGGACTGGTGGTGGGTCCATGCAACTGCTGATCCTATCGGCGACAGAGCACCTGCATCGAGCCGATTCATATTCTTCATGGGTACGTGTGCCTTTTGAGCCTGGCAATCGAAACTGATATTCAACATACACAGTATACCTCCTCGGTTCCCGCGAACCTGATTCCACCGAGTTCTACGTTTATGTCGATGGTATCTTCTCTGAAGGCACGGCTTTACCGTGACGACGATCGGCTAACAGGTTACAGGGTAGTGGACCGGTGTTGGAGGTTTCAAGACTTTGGTTCCCTGGGCTGCTCAGCGACGTCGCTGCGACTTGGCCATTCGGAGAACGCCTGGCAGGGCCGTACACCTTCTCCTATATTGTCATTCAAGCTCGCAACTCAAGCAGAAATCTCACCACTGGATTCCTTGCCCGAACCGGCTTCGTCATTCAAAATCAATGTGGCTCACAGAATATTGGAAACGATAGGAGAGGGTTGGCGAGAGACCATTGAGAAAGTCTACGTTATCAGGATCGCCGCAATTTCACAGTGTACCGGAGGGAGTCGGATACACTTCGCTCCAGGACAGAAGTCTGGTTTAGACAATAGGCAGGTCAAGCTGTTCGTGTGAATGGGGTAATTTGGTCTTGACATGAATACGTTTGCATACCACGATAGCCTTTCCTTAACATATATTCACCGTGAATACTACTAGATGCCCCCGCCGTCCCCCCCGCTCCCATGGCCATCTCCCACCGTGTGGCAGAAATGCGGCTGTCTCCCCTGTGCGGAGAGTGGTATCGGAAAAGATTGTAGGAGTTCCAACATGTACATGGTCCGAATTATCACGCAATTGGGATTGTATATATCTCGGTACAGCCAAAATTGCGTTGACTACTCTTTAGCTACGTATTCAGTCAGATAACTGTTTGTATTGTACAACTTTCTGACTTGGAATCATACATACATTCAGATCGCCTGTTCAATAGTCGCAATATAATCCAAATATCCATTTACTCATTTGTCCGAACACTCAGTACCCGATGACCAACCTGTCCTCTTTAGTCAAAGGCACATCAGAGTCTTTGATATCGCGGCGTGTTTGGGGAGTGTTACTGACTTCGTGCCCGTCCTGGCAGGTTATGAATCCCTTCGCCAACGCCTTCGCCTCAACATATCCCGACCCGACATGCTTCGCATCGCCATACAAACACGTCTTGCCTTCTGCGGTCCACTTTGGAAACACGGATATGAGCATGTTATGCGTCAACAGGTTGAGTTCGGATGTTGTTGGCTTTGTAAAGGCGGTGTACTCGACCTTGCGAGATGCGCTCCGAATTAATTTCCAGGTACGTTCAGCGGTCGTAATCCGGACACATTCGCTGATGTATCTGAAATGGCGAGTGACGGCGTCCGTATCGAAGGGGGTCCATCCAGACACGTACGTGTGAGAAGAGAGGATTGTGTAGGAAGAGGCAAACTGCATGACGAACGCTCCGAAGTGGGCGTGAGGTATGCAGATTTCCACCTTCTTTGGAAAGAAGCTCGGAACTCCCATTTTCAGTACAGTGAGCAAAATCCACAAGGGAATATCGCCGGTTATAACTGCACCGTGCTTCTCCATAAGGCCCAACACTATGTCAGGCTTTTCAAGAAATTGGCGAACATAGGTCCTGATTTGCTTCCCGACATCTCTTTCCACTAGCTTCTGCAAATCCCCCGGGAAATTGGTGAAATCCATAGCTATCCTGATCTGCGTCAGCGACGACTTCGAACTGTTGTGAACGTACGTACCTTCGAATAAATCCTGTCCGTGGACGTTGGTTAGAGAGTTGTTACCCCTAACATCTTTCGTCGATGAACGCGGTATATATGACCTACATCGTTTGCATGTGTTTTCCACGCCCCATAAATATAGCTCAATTCGAACCTTAACCTCGAACACCAATTCTCGTAGCAAATCTCAACAAACAGTACTCGTTGGACAAGACGGCTGTTCTTTCTTCCAGACGTGTAAACAATTGATAAATCCTCGATCAACCAATACAAAGTGCTTGTTTCATTCGCTACATAGTAACTTGAACTGTTATTTAACATAAACAATCGTATATGAACCTGTTCCCATCCCTTCATTCTTCCATTTCGTCATCGGCGAAATTGAACCCTTGGGTTTGTATGCTGGCTTTTCCAGCCAATCGTGAAAATATTATCTGCTTCAGAGTATGTCAGTTGTCAGACCTGGATGATATGCGTATAACAAACCTTTGTAGGAGGTGGCGAGTACACTTGGACAACTTGAAGAAGCTGTAAAGGTACTGTCATGCTGCTTCCCGCCTTACCCCCGTAATTAGTTATGTCGAATGTAACGGTGACGTCGACAAAGTCGCCTCGCTTAATGCCAAAGAATGGTAAACGACTCAATGTGCCATCAACGTTGCGCCGTCCAATGTCTAGCTTGTGAGTCACGGCCCACCGGGATCGAATCCGATTCGCCCTACCTCCCGGATCCTCAATCGCGTCGAGGCGGCGATAGTGTTCTCCTTCCGTTACCTATCAACAATTAATATACTGATCTACATCATGCTTCGTACAACGACTCACTTTGGTGAACACGCGCCTTTGAAGACGCAACGAATTATCATCAGAAGATGAATATGATCTTTGCAAATAAGCAAATATAAAACGCCTGATTCTTTCGATTGTATCCATTTGTTCGCCGTGGGGTTTTGCACCGTCCTTTCCTGGTCCAAGGACAAGAAACTGTACTGCTCTAGGAGCAGACGTAGGGTGTCTAATAAAAGTCAATCAAACGTTGATGGAATAGTCATCACACTTACCCATTCCAATTCCCTAGAGTTGCAAGATTAGCAGCTTCTACATATCCCTGTAATCGCATGACAACTTGTCTTGGGGGCCTGTGTTCTGCTTCAGGCGTGTAGAACAACAAAAACCGCCTAGTGGCATCACGACTTCCTATATAGGGGCCAATGTAGGCCCATTTCTCCAGATCAGGAAGATCTCGAGGTACCCAGTCCTCTTGGGACTTATTTTCGTGCGCAACAGATTGGTGAAACGTGGGTACAATTGCTGCCCATGCGTCTCGAACTAGTACCGCATCCCCTGTCCGAATATTTTGTGAGTATACCATCGTTAACGACATGACAGATAGCCCACCTCCGAGTATGAGAGACATGGTTCTTTCTGCGTACGACGCGCGCAAAAAAAATAACATTCCCCCCTTTGAATCGTCCTTCTATAGTACCCACACCACCCCACCAATCCACCGTCCATTAGTCAATGTCCGAGCAGAATAGCCACCTGCTGTCAATCTGCTGGTCACATTCGACATCTTATTACGGTGTTTCATGCCCGACGGCCTTTAATTTTGGAATGTAAACTCCGACGATTGAGAGTATGAGAGTGGGGTACGAAGATTGGGTACATAAGATAGAGTTTATTAGCATGTAAGGGCGCCGGTATGGGGTACTCTCATTTTTAAACGCCGGTAGCACTTAACAGTTTACATAATGCAACAATGTCCCAATTCGGCATGAACTCATCCCACCTATTGATTGAGTCAGGGCCAATTCGTTTCATATACGTTGTCGTCATGTACAAACACCAACCTCAGGCGCAAATTACACACCCTCGTCAGTTGCGACTGAACTAAAACTGTCCGCTGTAGGGACTTCGCGTCATGCACCATCTCATCTACTGATTTATATCGCCCAGTGTCGACTAGCAATGCTGCACTCCAAGTTGATGCGTCGCTCATGACGAAGGCATCCCGTCGGTCGGATTCGAACGACAGAACTCTGACCCAGGCACTCCTCGTAACATGTCATCATGTATACTGATTTATATATAACTCCCCAGTGACGAGCGTGATCTGCTCCTTTCTTACCGTCATCCCGACCAAGTAGGTATGACCGTGATGACGCACAAACCTTGCACATACTTCCATTCCAATGCTCACTTTGTCGCCAGATTTATAGGCATAAGCACTTAATCCTGTCCCTGGATATCCTCGGCCTCCGAGTTATCCTACAAAATCTGATTTATTCCTGTAGGGATTATGTCAATTATGATGCGCACCCTCAACCAATCTCCAACTCCAACATATGCAATTGTGGGTCATGGACCCTTGACGTCGTGTTGTATTTATATGCAACTATTTGCCTGACTAAGATGAGTAATTTATCGTCTATTCTTGTTCGTCTGCAATAACTGAGTAAGCAAATCCATCATCTCTACGGGGTGGGTTTCATCAAATACCTCATATGCGCGTCTACATATTGTATAAGACTGCCTTCAACCAACTCTGGAATTGTCAACTGCCTCCACATTTGCTGTCAGTCTTAACGCAATGCCTTCCTCTTCCCGCACAAGGCGCACTCCGGCTCGCGGTGGCGACCCACCACCTGCCAAACGACTCAGGCATGATTTTCGCTTCTTCTACTTTCATTCATCTAATACTTTTTTGGTAGAAGCAGCAACCTTACATCTGATACACCAGTGCCACAAATGGATGGTATCGTGACCGAAGATCAGGCTCAAACCTCTTCGGCAGCTTCCGGCCAAGTTGCAAACGACAACTCTTCATCAACAGCTGGCACCGATCAGACTGTTGACAATCCCGTTGAAGTTGCAGACGAAGAAGATAATTCTGATGCTAACAGGTATCGACGCACCCATTATATTTTAACAGACGTGTCGCTTACATGTCGCATGTTGCTAGCTCTGTTACAGCTCACTCGTCCGACCGCGAAGACCCAGCTACAGACCAGGGTGCCGAATCCGCTATCGCCGAAGACGATGACTGGAACGAGCTTATGCTCGAGACAGAGCCTGAGCTCAAAACGGAACCACCGAAATCATACCTTCTCCAACCTACAGTAAGTAAAATCGCATTATTTAGTTCATAACTTCGTTACTGACTTATAGTCAGGATCCTGTTCCTTTCACCGGAGACGAACGCTCATATCTTACTCCGCGGTTAGCCCATCGGATGAATGTCGTCGCTGATCGCCGCGATCCTGACCAAGGAGTGTGGTCCATTGACAATCTTGATTTCCCACTTACATGGGGGCCTCTCCGTGCTGGAGCCGACGACTTGTCCGCTTACGTATGTGCGGGAAGTATGCCCGTCAAAGTGTGGATGATCGCAGAGGTTGAGGTACCTTGCCTGCTAGCGAAAGACGGTGGAGGTGTCAACAAGGCGTCCCTGAAGTTGAACTTACTCAGGGAGGCGGACCGGTACAGAATCAACGACATACTGCAAAACCTTCCTCATCCTCGACCAGATATCATCCCATCCGATCTCTGGTTGGGGAAAATTATGGCGAAGAAATCGACGGAAAAATGGCAAATACCTTTATTCAATCAATTATTCGACGCGCGGAAGACCATTACGAATGGGGTAAAGCGTCCTATTGACCTCGACTTAGTAAAGAAGAATGATATCGTAATGGTGGAATTCCTCATTAGTCGCTGGCGCATTAGGGATGATGCCCCCCCTGAAGACGTCTTACCTAAACCCAAGAAATTTACGCGTGGACGATCCAACCTTCGAGGCAAGCGAACTCGTAGCAATAACACTTCTCAGCGCGTCGCCACCTCTAGGCCACCCCAACCTATCCAGGCGCCGCCCGCTTGGACAAAGTGGACAGTCAATCTCGATTTGAAAACCGTTTATCTCTTATTCACAGCACCTCCCATGGGTGATGTACCCGGAGATGTTGCAGACACGGGTGCTAATTTTTGAATATGATGCCTTGATACAATTGTATTTGTGCGTTTGTGGATTGACTAATTCTGGTTCGGTTTGTCCTGTATTTGTATCCATATTTGTGACTGGTCCGAACTTTCCGATCGTAGTTGCAGGAACATTCTGCCCTGATCTTGTATTTCGAACTTTCAGATAATAGTTGCGGGACGATTATACTGTAGCCTACATAGTAATCCGTCGATCTTATATCAATATATGAGCAAAGAACCCCTCCAACTACCTTCCAATACACGACGCCGCACGGCATTTTCTGTAATATGAATATTACATAATGCACCTTATATGGAAAATTTGATATAATGCTTTTCGTACTCCATCATGTTGCTGTCTCAGTGAAAGTTGGGGCGAGTACGAATTCAATATCGACCTTAGGTTTCGGCACAACGTGCGTTTTACTGGTTCTATACGTCATCCGTTCGTACCCCACAACTCACTACTTTGCTCCCCCCAATGGCTGCGTCATTTGTTTCATCAGACAGACGCAATATGTGGTTTTCAGTGACAAAGCCCCTTCCCGTACAGATATAAAACACACTAGGACTACACGCTGTTGTTCCTTACAATAACCATCGCTCTACAGTAACCTGGTCAACTATACCTCGGTCGGCTTACCATCAAATCGTCACACCATGAACCGAACTTGCATTCCCACTGAGCCCGCGTCTCGTGACAATACGGATGTATCATCGACGAAAGGTACATGCTCAATCTTTGCCATGGAATTCCAGGTTGAAATCAGACCATTGTTTACAGATCTGAACCACCCTCTATATCACAACACAACTTCCACATTCACCCAACTTCTTCCGTAAATGCTTGAAAATTCATATCATTGAACTCTATGCTAATCATCACGATTTAGTTACTTGCAATATCACAACCACGATGTATCTGCTCTCGTCTATACAAACCAATCACTTGACAAAGTTAATCGCCTCTGTCGCGAAATAATCGATGCTACTTCCGTTGCCAGTGGCGATCATTTTGCCTCTACCTCTACGGATCGACTCCTACCGTACCAAAGTAAACCACCGGAGGTAAGTATAGCTCTTCTAAGCGATTATGTTGCGCTTATTGTGCTATAGTGTGCTACTGTTGTGCCAATGAATGCGCCATTCTATTATTACACCATTACGCACCTTTCGCACATTGTTGTTATCATCCACTCAGCACATAGAGCTATGGAGCTCTTTATACGTGTAGCGTGGACAAGCTGGGTCCGCTGACTAGAAGAATATCGGTTATACGATAAGTGTGGGACCTACTACCATATTCAGCTTGATGCTGAGTGGGTCCTTGGGAACCCGTCCCCGTATAGGACGTATGAGCTGAACTACCCGCATATCCCAGCGCTTACGTCTGTCTTATAATCAGCAAGAATGTGCGAAACCAACCCTCCTGCGCAATGACATCCCGGTGCGCGAACTCCTGTACCCATAATCAACGCAATTATACATAATCGGATCCCATGGACATGTATCAATCCGACTGATCTGGATACAGAATACTCAACCGACTGTCACGACCACGATTACTTTGTAACTCTGCATATCTCCTTTCATACGGTACCGACCATTATCGCCTCCTTCTATACACTGTTAAACCTCGCTCGCTACGACCTAGATATATACCATCTACACCTCTACGAACCGTTGCACNTGTGATCCTGTTATGGTAAGTTCATCTATTCCTGTTTATATAGTCGATCAAAGACACCGTTACAACTTACCCGATCTCATTTCATTCAAAGCCTCGCAAAACCTTTCGCTTTCCATTCGTTTCCATTGACATCTTGGAATGCGGCTTCGTTTACCACCCAGAACGAAACCATTGGTAACGACTCACCTCATCCGGGTTACCCAATGAATCGCCACCTCCGTTTTCTTTCGACTGTCTCGTTATTTGTATGTGTGCGACCCCATCTTTACGCGGTTTAGGAGCTCTTACTCCGCTCATAGCTTGACGTGCCCGACCCATGGTGTGTATACTTAGAAAATCGGGATGAGGAGTCTTCGAATAAGGCACGAGTCGGGTGAGTCCACTGTGAGTGTTGACTACAGTCGATGTCGACACACAGACAGTTGTACACGCAAACCACATAATACTTTCATCAGCGGCTCCCCAACCTTATTCCTGTTGTGCGCGTCAGGATCGAATGAAATCGTCATTCCTTCGAAGCGCCGAGTCGCATACAAAGGGGGTTTGCACATTAATGCCCTACATACGAACGAGCCCAATATCCGACAGTTGTACCTATACCAACAAACGAGACTTATTCGTTTTCTATAGTTTGCATACTACTCAGCCTCGTCAATCGTGCGCGGTCACCCCAGATTGCAGAATCCAACCCGCCATATCGGTTTCCTGGGAACTTCCTCACTTGCCTTATGTGGATGACTTATGACCTACAAGCGTCAATATTCCTTAAACGTATACGCAAACTTCGGCCAAAAAACAGGATCACGTGACAAATATCCTTTTATGGAGTGGTATCCACTTCCACCGTTTCTTTCCGACTAGCATCTCCGACACCCACTCTATACGCCATCACACCGCCGTCACGCAACACCGTCATTTTATTATTATTTATAAATAAACTCTGCACCGACGATCCACCGGTATGACGACAATCCCGAGTCATATATCCTTCTGCAACCTGCTATCAATAATGATTCCAAATCTTCAATTCCTTATATCACCCCGACCCTCTACTTGCCAGTGGACATCCGCAAAATGTCGTCAAACCCT
The DNA here is from genome assembly GCA_027627245.1 of Meripilus lineatus. NCBI lineage: Eukaryota > Fungi > Basidiomycota > Agaricomycetes > Polyporales > Meripilaceae > Meripilus > Meripilus lineatus. Next base: position 60,182 of record JANAWD010000135.1, on the reverse strand, counting down.
TCAGGAGAGCAGCGCGTTGCGTCTCTGTATAATTCTGTCACCGTCATCCATATTCACCCCTCATATTCCCTGATTGATAGTAAGTGTCTCGTCTGTTAATATCGTTCTCATGCTTTCTTTCGAATATAGTAAATCCCCATCCACGCGGGCATCATACGCGAGGTACCATTGTCGTATTAATTACCCCTCTCGACGACAACATGGTATCTCCCACAGCGCAACATCAACAGCACACCCATCGCCAACATACAACAGAAAATCCCTCATTCGACCCAGCTACAAGGTCCTCGCATCCTCACGACCATTCACATCGCATTCAGCGTCGACCCAGCTACAAGGTCCTCGCATCCTCACGACCATTCACATCGCATTCAGCGCTCCGCTCTACGTTCTCGCCAGAATATTCGAGTCCGTCACTTGGTATATAACAGGTATGTAAACGTTACCTCATGATTCAGACTCGATATGAAATTTCCATAGGGCGTTGGTTCATATCATGCGACTTGTATTCGCGACCTTGCAGCTACAACAACACATCCACCCACCTCCATTATTGCGTGTTTCCCTGCGTCGTGCTTTACAGACTCAGGTTGATTACTATCCACACCATGTGATAACGCGTACGAACTCCTTAGGTTGTCGTATTATCGTCGTGGTACAGGATCAGTTTCGACGAGTGACGCATATCACTCTATTCGTTATACATACATAAACCAATCACTTATTGTATATCTGAGGCCGGTGGTATTACTTATGCTACAATAATTCGTTTCCTATTGAAGGTATCGTCGTATATCAACCACCTATAAACTGCCAAACTTCGATTGTGGGATGGTCCGTGCACGTCGTCTAATCAGCCACCTGTCGTCTTTCAAACTCCGCTTGTGGAGGGGATCGCATTGGCGTGCGGGGCGCAGCGCCGTTCTTCCCACAAGTGGTGAGTAGCGCTGGTTTCATAACCATCCTTGATTTGATTGCCAAATACCACAGAGTAATCATTTTTGACTAATCTATGGATCATAATTCCTCCTCCTCCTCCTCCTCCTCCTCTTTCAGTCTGGAGTTCTTATTCCTAATAGAAATACGAGGGACAAAATGCCATAAAGCCGAGCTCCCGTACCGAAGTCTCAAATATGCGAGATCGGTTTCCTCTTTAAACAAAAATTCAAGTTCGTTCGTCTCCTCCACTATCTCCCAATCGACATTCGGTACCTTTTTACGCAACTGTTCAATAAAAGTCGACTTAATGGCCGGGCATCGTATAATGTGGACGTTCTGCAGGGGCCGCTCGCATTTCAAACGGTAGTCCACAAGATCTAAAACCTCCCTTTCGTGCACATGGCGGGTATCATGGATCACCAGCGTGTGAAGCGCGGGAAGAAGGCATCGTCTTGACTTTGGTTCTGGAGACGAAAGGGCATTCAACAGCATATCAAGTTCGGTAACGGTCTCCGATAACGTGAGGACCTCAACTTCTGGGAACGCGCCATATATCTTCTCGGGATACTCCATCATGTCTGAGTCATTTATGTGGAGGTTACGGAGCTTGTCCAAGGGAAACCAACGGACGATCCTCCAGAGATAATTTCGGAGGTGCTTCCCGTACCCATCCTCCCCATAGTTTTCGTCTTCCGTATCCTCAGTAGTGTTCGCAAGGCGAATCTCGAAGTGGGGTCTCATGTTGCACCGTTCCAAATTTTGCCTCGGTGGTGGGGGAAATCTCGAGGACCAAAGACGAAGGAAAACTGCGTTTTCCTCCCAACCAGTAGGATCTTCCTGGATTTGAAGCGAATGTAAATCTGTCCCGGCTTTGTGGAGGTCTCGAAGATATCGACGAATCCATTTCAACAAGCATGAAAGCTGGAGGAAGTCTGTGTCGTTGTCTGCGTCCTCAATGGATCTCCGGAGATATGTGCAACGGATAGAAACCGAGGTTAAGGGTGTCAGCTCGAGCTGCTGGATGAAGAGAGTGATGGAAAGGGGATCGGCAGCGATGCGCAGACATCGAAGCTGTCGCATTTGGATTGTATGTGTGTGCGCTGAGAAGTCAAAATCGCTGGTATCATCTTTGTATTGTGGCGTATTGGTATCCGTTGTCCAAACTCGCAAGATTCGTCAAGTGCGCGAGGTTCATCCAGCTATGTTCATTCCAGATCTGATCGACAGGACCTCGTAAGGTGAGGTGGGTCAACGTCGACGTCAGGAATAAAGGATTCCATGACCAGCTGAATCCCTTCACAACGAGATGGCGTAGTTGGGGGAATACAGTGAAGTCGCTTATATTCAATGTTTGTACTCCGCTTGTGGAAAGGACTACGGATTCGAGGGTTGGGAATGATTGGGAAAAGACCTTGATGGTATCGCTCACGTTCTCCGAATGCGACGGGTCAAGGAGAGGTATTTGTAGAGATACCGCACGACGAAGTGCGCGAGAACGGTGTTGCCCATACGACCTCCATGGATATCGACCGATGACCATCCAAAGGTGCAAGGGCTGCCTCCCTGCACGTCCGACCATCTCAGGAGACCACAAGAATCCACGTGTTCCGATGGGCTGGTAGCTCCAATATTTCTGCGAGCGGAGAACAACAGCTCGCCAATGATGACAAATATGTGAGACAACGAGTTGGTCCTTGTGAGAGTTGATTCCAATATCTGCGATGATCCGACGCACTACGCAGCAGAATACCTCGGTCAGGATCTCGGGCGGGCACTTCACTGCAACGACACGTCTGTTGCGTTCCGTGGACAGGAAACTAAGGTGTCTCTTCTGACACGCGATCTCGATATCGATGCGTTCATCCGTCAGAGAGGTCATGGGAACCAACACTTCTGCTTGTAACGGTGTCAATGATTGGGGATATTGGAAATGTTGATATCGCTGACTTACCAAGGACGAGAAAGACTTTCGGACAGGACTCAGCGGGAACCTATCCAAGGCGTCAAGCTTCATTCGAAGTATTTAAAGACTCGCTCACCGTTTCCCGGCGTTTCAACCGAGCGAATCAGTGTTAAGCGAAATCGGTTTTTGGCTTATGGCCATCCGCTGGATCATCAATCTCGCTTCGATTGAACAATAATGTTTCATTGGACAAAGCGTTCACCACCTTGAATATTATCTCTTCCGGTCGCGCATGAAATTATCAGGGGAGGTCCGAAGCATAAGACACACGTGTTCTTGTTACCATAAAGTAATAATCTTGCTTCAGAGAGGGAGAATATCTGACAACAACATGTTAGATTCATGTAGAAGTTACAGGGTGACTAAAACTACGACCAACGATCGAAAGCATTGCCTTTTTGATACACAAGAATGGTCATTCAGGGACCGGAAGCATCTCTCTTTTTATGGGGTGTAGGCAGATGTAGGCGTCACGGGTATTGGCGATGAAAGAAGAAATCCTGTATCGTTCGACTCGGTGTGGTTCAGGTCTGGATAAGTACAATCTCCGCAAACAAGGGTATGATTACCTCATAGGATTTCATGCGGATAATCAGTCCATTCTAATACCCGACGCGATGCGCTTTACCTTCCTCCCACTCCACGCTGGGGACTTCCTGACGCAACTCTCCGATGAACGTGGGCTCTATGCGTGTACACCGAATTATGCGAAGGTCTTGTAAGGGTTGTCCACACTTCAAGCGGTAATCAACAAATTCTGATATCTCGCGATCTCTGATATACTCAGCATCACGGATTATCAGCGTGTGGATACTGTGGAGGACAGGAGGGGGGCTTTGTTTTGAGTTTTGTTTTTGAGGTGAAAGGGCACGGAGCAATGCTCCTATCTCGTCGCCCGATATGGAGAGAACCTCAAGTTTGGGCAGAGCATCAAACACCCCTCCGAGCTTTTCGCTGTCATCTAGTACGTCCACACGGAGGTTTCGGATCATAGTGAAGTTTAACCGGTGCATGGTTCTCACGAGATAGTCGCGAAGTTGCTCTTCGGAGTCGTCTTCACTAACGATTGTATCATCCTCTGCAACATAGTTTGCAAGGAAGAACTTGAGCTGTGGTCTCGTGATGCTTGCTGACATGCTTTGACTCGTCGGATGCAATCTCGAGGTCCAGATGCGAAGGATCTGAAATCGATCTCCAATATTACTTGGCCTTTCCTGGATTTGGAGGGAGCAAGTCTCGGTGCCGACTTTGTCAAGACCGCGCAAATAGCGATCAATCCAATCGAGTACGCAGTTCAGCTGCGCGAAGTCAACCTCGTACCTGAGCGAAGTACGTAGGTATTCGCAGCGGATAGAAACTGAGGTATGGTAGGAGAGTTCGAACTGTTGGAGAATGATTGCGATAGAAGCGGGATCAGCACCAATCCGTAGATGCTGCAGATGGGGCAACTTGATAGTTGGTGTATGGAGCGAGGAGTCAAAATTGCTATGCGCATTGCGTCGGGGTGGCCTGGTGTTCATGATCTTCAAAATTCGAAGATTTGTCAATTGCATAAGGGTCGCCGGGCTTTGCTCGTCCCAAATTTTATTAAGTCGGCCGCGTAAGGCGAGATGCGTCAATGTCGATACGAAGGATAAGGACTTCCATGACCATCCGAAGTCATGCACAACAAGATTGCGAAGTCGAGGGAATTCAGTGAAGTCATGAGTACCCAAGGGGCAGTACTCGACCTCTCGGTTGAGAACCACCAAGGATTCGAGTATAGGGGATGATCGGGGAATGACCTTGATGATGCGACTTGCACTATTTGAATCCTTCTCCCAAGGAATGATGATAGATAGAGATACTGCACGAAGAAGTGCGCGAGAAAGGGAACGTTCCAGACGAGTATACCGCGGAGGTTGTTTGAGAATCATCCAAAGATGCAAGGGCTGTTTCCCGGCACGTTGGACCACTTCCGATGGCCACCAGAATCCATGTTCTCCAATGGGTTGGTACTTCCAATATGCTTGGGAACGCAGGACCACAGCTCGCCAATGATGACAGACATGCGAGATAGCGAGTTGTTGGGAGAGATATCCTTTGACGGTGCCAAAACCGAATCTTAGTAGACCTTCGATTATTTCGCGCATTACGTGGCAGAACACTTCGGTCAGGATTTCTGGTGGGCAATTCACCGCAATTACGCGTCTGTTGCGCTCCGACGTCAGGAAACAAAGGTGTCCCCGCAGACATGCAATCGCGACATCAAGTTGTTCTATGGAGCAAGAGTCGAGGTCCGGGGGCTGGGACTTCTGGATCCAAATGTCAAGTCAAGAATGGAGATACTGATATGGTTGCTGAATTAATTGGCTTACCATGAGTGTGTGCTTTCGATTGGGCCCAATGTTAACTCGTCGTGTAATGGCCGCTGTGTGCATGGGGGGATAGACGCTTGTTGTGGTTCAATTCCAGCAATTGCAAATTTTGAAGCGCCTGTCTAAACGTACAGTACCTTGAAGCCATGGTGATTTGAGTCGGATGACGACGAGTACTACAGGCCGTCTTTTTGGGACTCGGAGATGATTCTAGTGTTTCTAAAGATGAACTAGCCTTCATAGCCTGTTGAGGTTGACCACCTTCCCGATACTGGTTTACGATCTTGGTTTCACCATCACGCACATCACAGGCGCGGACTCACGGACTGATGTACGATACTTCTGCATTGGCATTACCCATCACAACACACATTCAATGCAATTCACGGATTCAGAAAGTATTCAGGCGTTCGAGTAGCAAACTGAGAATTCTTTTTTTTTTTGGATCATCAATGCCATGACGAAAGCACAAGTCACTGATGGTATACTATACAGGAGCATCCCCATACGTTCTTTCACGTGGGAAGATGTGGGAGGGAGCAGGAGGTAGGGGAAAACAAATCGAGGACAACAGAAAGAACAGAGGAAACACAAAGGAAATCAAGACATAAAACCCAAGAAGAATTGTCAGAGACCAAGAGACTGAGAGATCGAGAGATGATAACCAGCATTAACCCGCCCAAGAACGAGCCCTAAGATCACACCAGACGCCGCGAGACCATGTCCCGATGCTTGTTAACACACGTCTATGAAGAGGGCGGCGAGTTGAGATAGGAGGTACGACAGGAGGGAGAGGGGAGCCCGAGGCCGCGGAGAAGGTACCCGAAGAGATTGCCGAAGCAAAGGAGTTGACGTCCTGAGGGATAGCAGGGGTGGCAGAGAAATCCAGCGAGCTCGAGGGTAGACCCGACGAGGGAGATTCCGAGGGAACAAGAGCACCAAGATCGAACATGGAATCAGAGAGTTCCACGTGTGAGGTCGACGAGGGTTGTTGAATGGGTGGTAAGCCCGTGCCCCGAAGAGTCGTCGACAGGAACGAGAAATACGGGAGAGTACTCTCGGGAGATGTGTCGTCAGAAGCGTGTAGGCCAGGATCGTCCAAGGGAGGTGAGGAAACAGACGGCGGGGGAACCCAAGACGCGGGTGCAGGCGTGCGAGTGTGATTATCCCAGTCGCTACAGTATTTGTCAGCAACACGCACAATTGAAAAGAAAGGAAGGACGCACATGTCGTTGAACCAAGGGTGTTCCTTGAGCTGTTCAGGAGTGGGACGAGCAGAGGGGTTCGTGGCCAGAGCCTGAGGTTTGTGATAAGTGAGAAGAAACATATAAGTCATGGAAGGAGACGTACAAATCGGATGAGGTCCTCTGCCAGCGGATCGTTGAGCTCCGCTCTCTCTTCATCGGACATATCAAAATCCCCAGAAAGAATGGCATGGTCCAAGGCAGACCTTCCCCTTCCAGTGGGATAATAGAAAGGACACTGTTACGATAGATCTGTGAGTCAACCTTTGGAAGATAATAGATATTGAAGTACTTACTCCTCCAATCAACATCTGGAAGAGGATAACCCCAAATGCCCAAACATCGACAGCGTACGAATATGGTTGACGAAGAATCATCTCAGGAGATGTATAGAGTGGGGTACCGCACATGCCAGTTGTCACCTCGGAAGCGTGTGCCTCCCGACGAGCAAGGACGAAGGGGGAAAGTAGGCTCTTCTCGAGATCGGACATATGTGTCGGACAAGCGAAAGCAAGTCCAAGGTCAGAGATCAGGAGATGACCGTTTTGTCCCATCAATAGGTTTGCTGGCTTCATATCTCGGTGAATGAGACCACGTTGACGAAGTGCGCACAACCCGATCACCTATGAGATTGTAAGTATCGAGGGAGATGGTAAGGCAAGGTAAGAATAGAGGACTTACAATGTCTGCAGCGAGGGACTTGGCCAAATCAATGGGGAGACCACCATCATATCTCTTGAGCAAACCATGGACGTCCCCGAAAGGGTGCAATGTCTACGAGCATAAGGCTATCAGTTACAGCCTGGGGAGGGATCGATGACAATAGGACTGACCGTGCCAAGGAAGAAGTAGCCCGAATTTTGGAATGCTGCCTCTAGCTGTAGGACCCGATCTTGACCGAGAGTGCGATAGAGAGCAAAGAACTCATCACGGGCAGATCTTAGTTGAATGGAAGCGCGATGCCTGAAGTCAGAGGAATCGAAGAGCCTTCCGTCCGACCCGAAGAGAGGAGCTTTCGGGATCGCCTTGAGTGCAATGCGAACACCAGTCCGGCGATGGATAGCACTGAAGACGGTCCCAAATGCGCCTTGTCCGAGCTTCTTCTCGAGAACGAAGTCTTCGAGCTTGGGTGCTGCAACCGAGGTCGGTGGCGAAGATGGCGCCACAGTTGTACTTGCATTGCCAGTGACACACACAAGTTGCCATGAGATCGAGGCATCTGAGTCGAAGGAATCTCCGGAAGGAGTGATGTCCGCAGGGACTGCAGGTGTGCCACTATCTTCGCCCTCCCATAGAGTACCGCATGAATCAACGAATGTGATCACTTCCTCGGCTGGAGCTCCCAAAGGGATATCGCTAACAATGGTGAAGTTGTCCACTACAACGGTGGATTCGACAGGCGTGGGGAGAACGGGTGAAGGAAGTGACGCAAGATATGACGCGAAGTCGTACTCAGAAGCGAATGGCAACTCGGAAAAGTCGGAGAGGTTGTAATCGCTCTGCTCCTTCCTAGAGCACTTGAAACCAAGCAGGGCGTTGAGTTCTCCGGATTGCATTCCTTGGTGCAACTGTAAGACGGGTAGTGAGTATATGTCAACAGAATGGCTCGCGAAAAAAAGCCTACCAAGTATTGGCAGAACTCTGCGAGGGCTCCATGGCCGATTGGAGCCCTGAGGCTCATAACAACTGAATCATGCATCCCTTCGTCCATGAGACGGAAGTGGTATTTCTCTGCATCTCCGACGCTCATTCCAGAAGCCTGATATCAAGAGGGTCAGATGGAATCGATCGCAGACGAGGAATACAAAACATACCAAGACAACCAGAGAAGTGTAGTCGATGTGAGGGTTGGGCTCAAAACAATTCGAAACATTGTGATTCACCTATTTATTCAGAGTTAAGAGGATACACTACGTTGTCGTACATTGACACTTACGATACTGCAGCCAATGAGTCGCGTTGGGGGAGAGACTGGCTGCTTGACGGCTGCGGCTGCCGTATTGGACTTCGACCCTTCGTCAGACAATGTTGGATAAACATGAAGGATCAATGACCTATTCACCTTAACTTTCTTCCCTCTCCTGAGGAGAGCCTTGAACTTGACGAGACTTGGCATTCTTGCAGAGGAACAGGAGGACGTTCTTCAAGTCTTGACGGCGAGGGGGATCAAGGGAAGGTGAAGAAGAGAGTGGATAGCACTACCAGGAAGTCCGGGTCGATTTTGATAGTTTGGCTGACTACTATTCTCTCCTCATATGCATTGTGTCCGGTCCATCCCAATTTGGCCAACGGCTGCCGTCAACAGTTCAGATTCTGGCTGAAGAAACGGATGGATGTCACCCTCAGCGGGCTGGCACCCATGTGACGCTGGCCCGTCTAGAACCTGGTGGTTGAGCTGTTGAAAACGAACACTGAGATAAAATATCTCCCGCTAAAGCCACTCCGAGTCAACTCTGAATTGATGCAAGACCAAGCATGCAGCTGTAAGCCTCACGAATTAACAACTTCCGAAGATGGGCATGAACCCACCACAAATGGCAAGTCCAGTGAAGTCACCCCGTATCGAGAGAGTCGGCTTGGTTATACGGACCACGACTTTTACACAGAATGGAATACGATTTTTTGCTTGTACCTAAGATGCCAGACTTTTTGAATGACGTCTGCGAGCTGCCAGTTCGACTACACCTTGTCGCGAATTGAGTGGCACCACAGAATGTGCTGGCCCAATATTTTATGGCATGAAGGGCACACTCCTTGTTCCGTCTAGTCTTGTGTGTATCCGAGGGAAGGCTCAAACTAATGGTGCAGTGTTTTATGGCGAGAAGAGAGATCAAGAGCAATCAAACGCCACCACCGCCACCACGGATTTCAATCTCTGCGACCCCCGAGCAGCCGAGCTCACATTTACTGCAGAGGATTCAATGGTCCGGGATCCCTTCAGGTTCTTCGTCTGATCACACACTCGACAAACCCGCCAGAGCTCGCTTTGTGATCTACTGTTTTTCGTGCTGCCAGCTGGACCATCGAGCTTCACAATGTCTAGGGGTAACCGAGAAATCTCAACAGGAAATATAAAATTGTCCATGAGAGACAATTACTCAGAACACGGGGTGGACGAAGTATGTTGGACAACCATAATACCAAGATGAGGACTCACCCCTCTATCTGCACGCAAAGTACTACAAGAAAGTGGGTGCAACCTACAGAAATCCTCATCTTCCAGGTATTCGGCACTGCTTATTTCTGTGGTTAAATCGGTGAGTGACATCCCCAAGAGCAATGATCAACAACTCAAGCAGACTCGTGTATCCAAGTTGGTGGGAGAACGCAAGTAGTAGATTAATCTCACAACGATTCACTATCTTCGACATGGCTTGCGGTCAGCATCCCACGTCTCATTGTCCCGAAGTAACAATCTTTCATTGAGAAATCCCCCCGAAACAGGCAGGTAATGAACACCCTTTGACCAATGTATCGCATAAGTCAATGAATACGTGATCTGATATCTAGCGGAGAAGCTACCATAACATTCATCGAATGGTGGAGACTCGGACAAGCCAACACCCGACCCAATCACACTCCTGCGAGTGCTGAAACATCAGCGCCGCGACCAGCCGTACGGAGACCACCTACGATTCCGCAACCCATACCTATAGAACCAGGTCTACAAAATCCGCGTATTGTAGCGGCAGATCCTGTAGGTTGTATCGCAACTCAGAGACCAATCTGGAGTGATCATTTTTGAGTAGTATACGGCCGAAGCTTTCAAAAGCAGAACATCTTTGGACTGTGCGCCTCTTTCATTTCAAGACATTGCCCAAGGGGCTTTACCACCCCCTTTCAAGCGTGAAGAGACCGAGGACGCCAACAATGTTCAAGAGGAATCGCCAACACCTACTGTGGAAGAAAAGAGGGATACGACCAATGAGCAGCAAGAGGCACTACTAGAGATGACAATATGCTCGTTCGCTCTACATCTCATCGAATCCCCGTCGGAGTTATTTGCGCTCCTCTGGGAGCTCAGGTAATTATCAATACAGTTGTCTCGCGGTGTGTGCTGATCTCGGGAGCAGCACGAAATGTCGATGGCTGGTCGTTCTTGCGCCCCACAAAAAACCAGAGGTGAGCACCCTCGAAACGTCAATCCCATGATGGCTGAACAACGTCTTGCAGATCAAGCTCGGTTGGGGTTGGGTAAAGTGGGATGTTGATTCCTGGTCAGAAGCCCCGATATCGTCAAACACCGGAGAATATCTACAAGATAGGTCAGCGATATTTCTCCGTTGTTCAAATCAAATCACTTACAAGTTGACCAGAGTCCATTGTCGCATNNAC
>JANAWD010000135.1:17859-49338 GCA_027627245.1 Meripilus lineatus | reverse complement strand
GNNAANNTNTGANANGTGNAANGGANANCGTTAGACGCCAGCGATTTTCGAGCGATATGAAGGAGAGAAGTGGGATTTAGTAAGTCTAAAGGTAAAGTAGTAATGACATATTCAATGTATGCGCTTGTTCTACCTATCGTCCATACCAACTCCTCGCTACCCATCCCACAATTGCGGAAACTGTTACCGATGTCGCAACAGCGAGCGGGATCTCCGTGTCCCATATCGAAATAGGAGGTGCTGGCGGAGCGGGCTCGACGTTCTCCGGCGTAGGCGGAATACTAATACTTCCTTCCTCGCCGAGAGACACGGCTAGAGGTAGTTCTTCGGGATCGATGACAAGTTCTACGGGGGGAGGGTGGTTGAGTCGCTGCATGAAGAGATTCGATCACTTGAGCAATGAGTTCGTCTTGTCTTCTTCATATGTTCCACAATGCTCTCCGTTCTCTCGTCATCATCGCCGTGAGAGTTTGAGACCGACATCTCCTTCCACCTTCTTCCTCGCTAACCGTCTGCGCCAGTCTCCTCCTCTTCCAAGGCTCCACGAACAGAATCGCCATGATGAACACAACCAAATTCAACCCTAGGACCGTCAACGATCCATACGTCGACGCACTCCTGATTTTGTCTGACCAGATCTGTTCTTCATGGTACCGATTGAGAATGACCCGCATGAGCTCTGTAAATTCCCTTTCGACCTCTCCTTCCGTCTGCTCAGCAGCTGCTTTTGCTCGTGCTTCCTCTTGCTCGAAGAGATGATCTTGCCTAACAAGGGCCGTAAATCGACTGACGTCTTCATCCTTCCAATTCGACTTCCGGCCCAGCAGATCATTCACATCTCTCTGAGAATTCGCCCGCTGAATGACTGCTTTTGAATATTCGTCCTTGGCATGTCGAGCCGCATGACGCGCAGTGCCGATTCGGGTTTCTATCAACAGCAACATATACTTGAGCTGTTGCGGGGATTGAAGAAAAAACATAGATGTTACGCACCCTGCTCTACCACCCGTCTCTTGAGAAGCTCAATCTCCCCATACCCCCGTCACCTTATTGAGCTCCTTTCCCAACTGCGCAAAACGAACTGCAGCACGAGCAGTGTAATGGTCCGCATGTTTACGTATCGCGGTGGCAGTCGTCTCCGTCCATCCCCGAATAGACTCCTTCAAATCCTCCAACTGTTTATTGTTGGGAGGAGGGGGCGACGAATAATCCGAAGGAGCACTGAGTAGTGGGGACTGAAGGGTCTCCTGCTCGAGTTTCACATCCTGTTTGTTCTGCGGCTCTGGTTGAACCTCCTGAACAATGTCTGGGGAGGTACTTTTCGTCTCGTCTGGTGGCGGGATGTCGGTGGAACTTGTAGGAGTGGGCTTTTCGGGTGGCTGAGTAGACGTTGAATAACGGCTACATTGTCTGAACGAGCGGACTGTGTTTGGTGGCCATCGTGTCCGTAGCACGGCAGCGCGAGGATGCAAAGCAGGAGAGGATTTGAGCAACATGCCACACATGCTCGAGGCCAACTTGACTTGCTCAATCCGAGAGACAAGCGCCCGTTCGGAACCTTTCCCCGAGTAATTTCGTCGTTGACAGACTCCACGAATATTCACAGATTCACACCTGCCTGTATCCAATTCACGATCACGATCTGAGCACTCTGAATCAAAGAGAGGAAATGATTTTTGAAGATGCTCTATTCACAACTAAGCGACAGGCGATACAAAAAGCATAAAATCCAGGATAGACATCTAAAATGGAATGAGAGTAGGTCTGGGGATCACTATGGTATTACAGCGATCAGCGCAGGTGAGGCTACCTGTATCATTCGTACAGGATACCCTACCTGGGCAAAGCTACACAGAACCCATAATACCCAATAGCTTATGACCAGACATCCAACAGTAAACGACTGCGTTCTTTGAGCATCTTCAACTCCGCAGCTCCCTCAACCTCGGCACTTCCGCCCTTGGCCTCTCCCAAAATCCTGCACAGCGTCTCCTCTACAGACTTGCTCATGCTCTTCGCATCACCGCAGATATAGACATAACCCTTTCCGTTGAGAATAGCATCAGCGATCGCCTCTTGGTCCTCCCAGATCAGATCTTGCACGTAGATCTTGCTGCCATCGGGTTTGTATGGAGGCTCCCGAGAGAACGCGCAGCGCATCGTGAACTTGCCATGGAGTTCCTTGGAGTAACCATCCCACTCATCCGAATACAAGAAGTCCTGAGTGGAAGTACGAGAGCCGAAGTATAACCGGATGCTACCCCAATCGGCAAGACCTTCGACGCCGTTCTTCTCGATAGTGCGCCGAGCCATGGCGACTCGCTCTTGTACGAAACCACGGAAAGGTGCAACGCCCTAAAAACAGCATAAGCCAATTGATCGGAATGATGATAACAATGTGGGGTACTCACAGTGCCTGGACCAATCATGATAACAGGACTCTTGGGGTTGGTAGGTAACCTGAAAGTGGACCGTCTGACGTGGATGGGTGCCTTATAGATAGATTCCTGCTTGTATGCGCCGCGAGGTCCATCAATGGCGTAACTGGGGGCGGAAACGCGAGCGGGTGAACCGCCCTCAGCAATCAATGGTGCGGTCTCGCCGTTTGCAGCCGTCTTGAGATTGAGAAGGAAGTTGGAACCAACACCATAAATCCACCTCTGATCAACCTTCTCGCTCTTGATAGATTCGTACTTGAGAACAACAGCGGTAACATGGATAGAGTTGGCGTGAAGTTTGGGACTAGATGAGATAGAGTAGTACCGTGGTTGGAGACGGGGAATAGACGAAACGATGATATCGAATGGAATCGACCACGCAGAGGTATTCGAGGTATTGGGGACAGCGTGGATATCATTTCCAGCAGCGAGCTGCAAAACTTCACCGAGTTTCAAGCAGCCCTCTGTAACAACTGTATGGTATTCCTCTTTGTTGGTATTCAAGTTCTTGAGGATTGCCTCTGCTTCTGGGGTAGGAGCGAACTTTGACAGGACACCCAAAATCTGACGACCAGCGACTGCGCTAATATCAATGTAATTGCGCAAAACGGTGATGTAAGTGGTGGGAACCGGGAATGGGACCTTTGCGAGAGCGGGGTCGAGAGACTCGATGTTGATAGTTGTGTCCTTCTTGTCGTAAAGACCAAGTGCGCACAAAAGACGCTGGACTTCGAGCTCTGCGTTGGATGGCCAGACACCGACGTGATCTCCGTGTTGGTAGGTAATACCGGAACCCTCAATGCTGAGTTCGACGTGGACGCAATTCCGGTCAGCGCCATCAGCAAACAATTCGCGAGAAGCGGTAATCGGGGCCGGGAATGGGTTCTTGGCGTCGTGGATACCCTTCGACCGAGTGAGAGCACGTGCGGAGAGTTCCCCTAATTTAGAAAAGAAGTCGATTAGTCGTCATGAAGTAGTCAGGACAGTCAAAGTGACAGGGAAGCAAGACTGACCGAGGTAGACCTTCTCCGCTGGGTGATCGGGAACCTCTGTAACAGCAAAGTCGGGGGTATCGCCTCCCTGGCCTTCCTCGACACCCATAGCCTCTGCGAATGCCTCCCACATGCCATCCTTCCACTCGAGGTAGTCCTCTTCCATGCTCTTGTCGTCATCACCCTCTCCGCGAACACCCATCCGGACAGCACCCATCTTTTGCAAATCCCGGTCGACATTCTTGGAGATCAGGTTGTAGTGTTCGTACGTCTTATTACCGAGACCGAAGATGACGTATTTGAGCCCTTCGAGACTGTGCTCGCCGTTGGAGAAAGCGAAAGACTCGTCCGAAAGATTCTGGCACAGCTCGACGGCATTGTCTGTCGGTTCACCTTCTCCATAAGTTGCCATGACAAAAAAGACACAGGAGTCTTCAGGAATCTGATCGAGGTTCTCGAAGTCATACTCCTCGGGATCGCACACGAGGGATGCCAGACCGAACTTTGACTTTGCCTCCTTAGCTAAACGAATAGCGTATTCCTCCGCTGTGCCTGTCTGAGAGCCGTAGAAAATGACAATCCGTTTTTTCTAAACGAGATGATGCAACGTCAGCATACAATGAGGGGAGAACGTGAATGGTAGGAACTCTTACCCCTTCCTTCATCTTAGCCACGAAGTCCCTGGGGTTTCCATGTCCCGCACCTGCCTTTGTCGAAGTCACAGGTACAGATTTTGGCTTTGCAGCTGAAAATAGCGAGTCTCGGAAGAGGTATGCAGCCGCTAATACCACTCCTAACGCAAGAATGATGACGTCCGAAGACGAGGCCACTGCCATGGTGCCAAAGACACAGAAATACCAACCAGAAGGGAAAAGAAGGGAAAACGGGACTGACGAGGGGAATGGGGGTTGGAGGAAAGATAATGGGGAGAGAACGGAGTGAGAGTCTGTCGTTATTATACCGCCACCAAAACCAAAAGGAACCAGGCTCTGGCACCATACCTGCCCGGCTTAGGTAAGCGCCTTTGACGACCGACCCGATCAGATCTCCCTCGATGAAAGCCCCGTTCTTGTCTGTTGATCCAGGCAATGTCTCACACCTCCGCACATCCTCGGTTTCATCCACCCGGTCAACTGTCCGACAATTTTGCTTGGGGACATTGGGACAACAACTCAAACACCTCCGTTTTCCTTCCCGAACTTGACTGATGTCGGCGGCGTCAAACCCCGCTCACCAGTTCAGAGCACAGGTCATCAACTTTCTGTCAATGTGAGAAACCGGGGAAAGGTCAATCCGCATCTTTCCACTCGTTTCCCCAGCGTTCTACGCCCGTTCCACAAAGGTTACAGTATAAACTCTGACTGAACGAGCACCCTCCGATACGGAATGTCATAACTACCATGTCAGGCTGTAATCCATACATACAAACACCAAGGGTTGCACATCCAGACAGTGTCCAGCCGGCCTTCGTCGCCTATATTCTGATCATACGATCCCAGGCCCACCAACATTTTGATGCTTCTTATTTCCCCACACCAAGTGGCTGCGAGGTTCAGCAACTATCCTCTCCATTTCTCTGGCCTGTTCACTATCAGACCCCAATTCAAAACTGTACCATTTCCGAGCCAATTGTGCCCACTGCTGTGCAGACTCCGCGCTGAAAACATCAATGTCCAAAAATCCCGTCAGCATTCCGACTCGTATCGTCTAGACGCATCAATCAAATGCGACGGGTAGATAGTAGTGATACTCACTCTGAATGAGCTGCTGCAACCCAAGCCGCATCAGCAGCGAGCCGGCCCCGCTCACTCCAATATCCTTCTCGTTCCCCAATCCCCCAGATCTCTTTCACAGCGCCAATGGCGTCTTGGCCATCGATTTCCCCATGTTGCCATGTGGCTAGGCGTGTGTAAAGCTCACTCATCTTGTTCAATCTCAAGTCCGACTGTTGTGACTCTTTTTCAGGCAATGAGCACACCGAACATTGGCACTCGAATCCGTAAGCCTCCTTCAGGTACTGTCTGGAATTCATAGAACAAGAAGGAAGCGTGAGGATCGCGCGCAAGAAGATAAGGCCGGTCGCTATGACCATAGACCATTACGAACCTGCGATTTGTGCGGGACTGTTTAGTGTTCGTGTAGGTAGTAAGAAGTTCCTGAAGCAGTCCGAAGGTTCCATGTCTATTAGAGTTGATATAGAAGAATGACCAACAATGGCACCAACCTCTCCCTTCTTGATACTCTTCAATGCATGGACTACTATAACACCTTCCTTCTCTCTCCATGTGTAAACTGAATTGAAGGCACTAGAACATCCATGATTGAGACGAGCTGTCGTCGGGAAGATCCCAACATTATTCCCAGCGGCTATCGAATTCGTTTGAAAGATCGCCAGGGCCAACTCCTCATTATACGTAGGTGAATCCGGTTCCAAGCCTTGCGGCAGGTTCACGTAAGACAGATTGTAGAATGATTGGCGTTTCGATGGGGAGAGCACAGCCAAGGAATGCAAGAGCACCGCTCCAGGCGATGTGGAAACTACAACAAAGACATACGTGTTGATGTGTCAGCGTATGACGATAGTAAGATAAATACGTACTCTTGGTTGGTACCACGAAGAGAGGTTCTTCGCGCAGAATAAGCTCGCCTTGCTAATAGATGGGATTCATGCGATGAGAACTTCATGTGACATCGAGGAAGCTTCCAACATACGTCGATATCCCTTTTCGCGATGGCGCCCTTCCCTTTTCCTGGCAAGTCCATCACAGCGAATGGCAGACTTTGGTTCTCAGGCAGAGGCACCGGTGTGGTCTCCCAAAGAAGATATGTGACATAGAAATAGACACTGCCAGCAAGACATATTGATACCAGCAAATAAGTAAACACCGTTCTAAGATAACCCTAGAGGTCGTAAGCCTGAGACCACACGATAGAGGATATAAGTTCATATAACGCATACTACACCACTGGCACTCGCACTGGCAGGGACTGCAGATTGTGATGACGGTGAGTGCTGACTCGACTTCTCCGCCTTCTTCTGCTTGACATTTGCGCGTTTGCGAGGCGTACCTGACGCCATTGTGAAGTTCTGTTGGCCTAAGCCGATGTGGTCTCAGAAGAAGCTGCGTCACCAGTCGCGTCCAAGCCAAGTCGAAGGTATTTCCGAGTATGCCCTTATATAGTAAATTTGTCACGTTCCAATCACTTGACGCCTTCGTGGCGTGCGAATAACACTCGTTTGGGACGAAGCTCGAGGCCCAAATGTTACTGCTGGGCCATCACTCCGAGTCTTGGTAGTGAAATTCTAGCGATCCTGTTCTTCCATCAAATCTCCCCTACTTGTGTATTGCAGTTGTTCTTCTCGAGATCCAGATGGCGAATCCGGGGTTCCCAAGCCAGGAGATGATAACGACTGTACACAGAGCCTGAGGTCTGACTCGGATGCAAGCACACTATGATACCGGCGACATCGATACATGAAGTGTTATGGAATGGAATGTTGGCGTCTGGTGCACACACACGGAGTTCTCATATGAGGAATTTGTGAACTGTCTCACGATAATATATAAACAACCTAAAACAAAACATAGATACGACATGGAGAAAAGAGTGGGGGTAAGGCAATACGAGAGGCATGGAAAGTAACCGAGTCTGAAATGAGCTTGGATAGAACAGACAATTGACACGGGATACCTGCACAAATTGAGTAAAACAATAACCGAATCACGAATGAATGAAGACGGGAAACGAGAGAGTATATGAGAGAAAGGGGATTAATACACGCCGAAGTATCAAACCTAATGCCCACCAAACAAAGTATTACAGTAATACTACAACGTGTCCGAAGTTACACTTTGAAAGGACTCTCGCTACCGTCAGCTAGACCCTCTGCACGAACGACGTCACTTGGCGCGTCTCCCTCTGGATCATGGTGCAGCTGTTCGACGAGCTTGGAATTACCATTGACAATCGGTTTGGGAGGGGGAGGAGCCTCACCCTGAAGAACATGCAATGCCTTCTTAGGGCTGGGTGGCATTTCCTCGTCTGTGGTCTCCTCCATACGCGAATCCTCATCCGCTTCTATTCCTGAGGAAGACGTATGATGATCGGAATCATCGATTCCTCGCAGTTGGTCCAACTGCCTCTGCAGGGTCTTAGCGATATCGGAGTGTGTGAATCTGCGGAATCCATCAGTGCCGCCTCCTTTCGGTGGACTGTCGTCGTCATCTTCAAAATCGTCGTCCGAGTCGCTGTCAAACATCAACGGGTTCCCGACGCTCAGAAGTCCCGACCCGGGATGGAACGTGAGTCCGCCCGTACTCCCCAACACTTTCGCGTAGCCTCCAAATCCCCCAACATCATTGGAGGGGCCCCCCAACCTTCCTTCACCTGCAAGCTCTCGATCTTTTCGTAGTCTCTCCCTTTCCTCCTCAGCTTGCCGTCGGGCCCTGAATGACATGAGTCGGCTGACAGAGTAGAGCTGGGGAAGATCTTCGGGGGTGTTATAACCATATTTCTTCTTTGTTCGTTCAGTTACCCATGAACGCCATTCCTCCTCGGTTCTACCGTTTAATAGAGCGACGATCATAATTGTCATGTTATCGCAGCCGATACCTGCACCCGAATTCGTGTCGGGAGCAAGGCAATGTTCACAGATAATTTCGCAGACCTCCTTGAGAGTCTTGCCTTGTGATATCAAAAGACGGACAACGTCGACGACTTGTTGAGATGTCAAGCAATCCCAGATGCCTAGATACCCAAAAAGCAACGAAAAGGTTAACGTAAACGGCCACGGGCGCCAGGAGATAAACTCGCCATCACAAGCGATCACCAAAAACTCGTCTTCGTCAGTGATTTTGTGTTCTGTAACTTCAGGGTTGCTGGTGATAATCTGGTTCTCTGGGGCAAGCGTTTGGCTCTTCTTATAATCGAAATCTCCAAGAGCCCGTGCCAAAGCAAGGTTCCCTGCATAGGTTCATGGTTGAATAAATGCGATGCGGAATAATAGAAGCATACAGACCATTCACGCGACCAAATTCCACGTAGCCCCCCGCAGCAACGATACGGGATCGTTCGGCTTTTGGTTTTCCGGAGGGACATCAGAAGAGGAACTCGATTACAGCTTCCGTGACAACTCACAATCATTCTGGGGTTTATGATCGAAACTCAAAGGCTTTACCTCTCCTTTGATGCTGATGACTGATCGTGAGTCACCTGCATTGGCCTGAAAATGAGCACATCAGGGCATTGACACAAAGACGAGCATAGAAAACCTACAACAAAAATACGAGAGTCATTCGTGACGAGCGCTGCGACCGCAGTACAGCCAGAAGGATCACGTTGGAAGTTGGGGTCTAGGGCATAGCGGAGGCGAAATGAGAATCCCTGATCACCGCGACCTCGAAATAGGATGACAGCTCACTTGCACGCATGTCGGCATCTGTCCCAAGAAAAGCGTTCTTGAGGGCCTCAGGGTATGACTTTGAAGCATACGCGGCATCCGCAATAAGGCGTTTGTGGACATTCTCCCCCGCATATTTAGCAACAGTCGCGCCTGATGGCAGTTAATGAGGAGGGTGATAGGATGGAGACAGAGTGGTGCTTACCACCGTGGCCATCGTAAACAGCAAAGAAACTATTAGATTTGTCCTCGTCGCCATCTAGATTCAGATCGACTGCATGCGCATCCTCCATCGCTAGAGATTAAAGCGTCAGGATCACATCGTTGGCGTAATTCTGAGCTCAGACAGAGTCAAAGCGATAATAGGTTTTCGATGCAGTCAAAAATGACCGGAAACTATGCAAGGGACTTACAGATCCTCCATCCTTGCATCTCGGATATGGCAAAGGCATACTTATGATTACCACCTTCCTCCGAATGTTTCTCGGTCGCTATGTCAGATCTTCCGTATTAAAAAACGTAATAGTGGAACCCTATTGTGTCAACGCACCCGGTGCTGAGAGGGTTTGACCCTATGGATAGTAGGATGAGTACTCGGGTGAAAATTGAGTGGGATGAAGTACAGACCATCGGTAGCTCCTGATGGTTGAATAGACACCTCGGATGAAAAGATCACGGCTAGATTTTTCGTTGCGATCTAGGGAATACGGGCGACTGTGCCCGGGAAGGGAAGTGAATGAAGAGATTGAATGTTTCAAAATTGAGAAAAGCGGTAGGATGAAGGTCGTGTGTGCTTTGGGCGTTCCAAGCCGAGTAATGTTGACGAGTGTTTGCCAATCCGCCACCCTGCCCCACCACAGGTTTATGGGGCCCTAGCTTAGACTCGACAAGCAGAATACCCCCAGATCGTCCAGAACGGCTGAAATAGTCTCTCAATAACACAGAACAGTCAGGAGAGACCTCCAGGTTCGAGAATGGGTCGCACTTTCCAGGATAAGACCCGGATAACACCACACCAGTCTCACATGTGGTATCTTCCTCCACATTGGCCAAGGCTCCCTCGCGCAGCAGAACGGACAGTATCCAGTGGGAAAATACATCCATGAGATAGAAGGATACAGTAACTACTAATCATAACAACAGCCTACAAATTTCCATTCTTCTTCTAGACTCCAAGACGAACAAATATGATGTCTGCCGTCAAATGTGATTGTGATTGGAACAGGTACTGCAATGAAAGGTTACTTTGTCCCCCGTCCCGATCACCTTCCGTCCCGGTCCACAGATTTCCTCATAGGGAGTGGGGACTTGAGCCGTGCCTTGCTGGTGCTACTCTTCTTCGGACTACTATATCGTGCTACAGACGGAGAAGAAAGCGGGATTTCAGGGCTCATCTCCCGATCAGAAGGGATGGCCTCTGCGTCACTGTCGTTCTCTCCTTGGGGATCGTCATCCTCTCGAGTATCGTCTTCATCCACTTCCCTCTCGTAAAGGAACGGACGTTCGTTGGCATCAAGCTTGAAAGATACCCTTCGGCCTCTCGGCTTGCTTTGCGACCTGATCGCGGATTTTGGGCGTTGAACGGGCGATGAAGGCGACGAGATCGGAGGTGATGAAGGAGGTAAGGTCCCACTGCTATATCCCGAATTGTACATACTGGGGTATAGGGTTTGATTGGATCGAACCATACGAGACGAAGAAGGGACAGAAGAAGAGGAAGGTCCGTTTGAATTTGGAGAAGACTGCGAAGGGTCCTTCCTATCCGTTTTCTTACGGCGATGTTGCTGCTTGGGGGTTAGAGGTGGCCAATTGACGGGAGGGTGCTGCGGATACCCAGGTGGAACTCCGGACATCAGGTAGGACAGATGCTGCACCGCCTGGAAGAAGTAGTATTGTGCTTGCGGGTCTTGTATTGGGTATATGGTCGGAGGGGGTGGGTATGAGGATTGATCAGGGTTATTACCAAGTGGATACGGCCTGCCGTAGGGGTCTTGTAGCGGAGGACTCATCCTACTAATTGTTCGGATGGATGGCGTCCTTGCTTTCGAAGGAGCGCCATTCTTTTCGACGGAAACATCACTTTCGCTCTCTACGAATACATAAATGAAACTATCGCTCCACTGCCACACATACTGCGGGGACTTACCGCTGATCTCGGAACTTGCAGAGGGCGGTTCAGAGACCGGCTTCTTGGGGTCGTGGTTCACGTTTGACGTATCAGATCTCAATGTCCTGCGGCTGGGCTCCCGTTTTGAAGGACTTGGACTCTTTCGAGGAAGAGGCTTGACATCTTCTTCTGAGCTCGAGGATGGACTGACCCGTTTCCGCTTTGACGAGTGCTGAGGCGTTGCCCTTTCGCTCTTTCGAGACGCTGCCCGCACAGGAGATAGGTTCGGCAAAGTGGAGGGACCACGTTCTGAAGGATCAAGATCTTCCTCGCTGATGTCAGTGCCCAGGTCCTTAGCCTTGCCCTTGCCCTTGCTTGAGGATTGAGGTTCAGGCGTGTTATTCGTCCTGGCTTTGCGAGGTGTCCTCACTCTCTCGGGGGTGACAGAGGAAGGCACTCTCGGTGAGTTTGAGATATCGCCATTTCGAGGTCGAATAGGAATCACGACCTCAGCTAATAATGTGTGCTTTCTGGGAGTCACGGGAGTGGTAACGGCAGTACTCCTCGACCTCGTGGTGGAAGTTTGGTGCTGAGAAGGAGCAAGGCCTGTTCGTGCCTGTGCACCCTTTCCCACCTGCTTCGAACTTGGTGTTTGTGGTTTTGACTTTGGTCTGGGAGAACTTGTGGACCTCGAGAAGTCAACCGTTGGGAGAGGGATAGACGGGGAAGATCGTCGAGCTCCTGGAATTTCATCTCCCTCTTCGTATACAGAAGTAATTGGCGCAGTTTTTACGACCTTGTGGAGAGAACTTGGTATGGGTTTTGGGCGAAGGGCCGCAGGGAGTGGGGTAGGCGAAGAAAGAGGTGACGGGCTTGGAGAAGAGCGCGGTAAGGGCTCATTGAAATCAAGAAGGTCATCTTGGAACGAGGCATGAGAAGGCGATGACAGTGGTGGTGTTTGCAGCTGGATAGCAGCAGGTGGTTTCAGGGGTGAAACCTCTCTGATCTTCCTGGCAGGTGCTTTGTATTTGGCACGCGAGGTTGGTTTCGGAGTAGGTGTGGAAGGGCGTGAATCACTCCCACGAGATGCTAGAGGCGAACCAGGGGGAGACGGAGACGGGGAAGTCAAGTCGATGATCTCATGTTCTGGAGGGAGGGGCGGACGCGACCGCGATTTCGATCGAGGAGTTGGACGCACAACGGGGATGGGTTCCTCGTCAATTTCCCAAGTCGCAAACTCATCGTCCGAATCGTCATTGGGTGTCAGGGCGCGTTCGGCCAGAACGTGTTGGATAACAGGCTCGGTTAGCCCGTCGCTACTTGATTCGGGAGGACCTGGCTCGTCATATCCATCAGGAGATGCTACATCACCATAGGAAGCAAGGTCATCATCCTCTTCGTTCCAGCCACTCCCGCTCGCAAGCGCATCCAAGACATCCGCCGTTTCGTCGTCTTCATCATCGATATCATCATCACCCATCGTTTCCTTCCTTCGCTCCTCCGCCTCCATGAATTGTTTCAGATCCTCCGAATCCATGGGGTTCATGTCTTTGAGAGGCATCAACCGTCGCATGCTCTTCTCCAATTCCGCAGAGATCTCTGCACCAGGGGCAAAGGAATCTAACTCATCGAACTCGTCGTCCAATTCTTCCCCTTCTGTCTGCGCACCGCCCGTATCGCTGCTTGCATCATCTTCAGCAGCACCTCCAAAACATCCGAAATGAAGAGTTTTATTGACTCGTCTCAGATATCCTCTATCTTTGACGAGCTTGTCTTTCCGAAAGTCGAAGATATCGTCTTCATCTATGGGGACATTATATCTATCAGCCAATGAATCCCAAAAATTGATAACATTGAGTTGAGAAGCGCGACGTGCGTCCTGTAAACTTTGTTCAGTAGATGCGGGCGAAGATAAATTAGGAGTAGATCGGGATAAGGAACTCGAGGGTGTCGCAGAGAGTCGTGGTCGTTTCGAAGGAGGCGGTCTGGTGCTAGAACTTCTTGCTTTCTGAGGCGTTGTAATTGGGGGAGATGCCGAAGGTGTGATGAGCGCAAGCCTAGAAGGTTGGGGTTTGGATGCAGATCCTTGCGTCCTCTCCGCCATTGCCAACGTTTTTACGATTGTCGGTGGCCGAGATGAGAATCGCAAAAGACGCACTCTCATTCAACATGCACATACCAAAAAAGGAAGTTTGCGCGTGCGAACCGCACGTGAAGCAGAGTCGCGTGATCGCGTTTCGTCGCGTTGGTGGCTGAGCTGGGATCCGTCCAACTTGGACCCGAATCGTCTCCGATTGCTTTATTTTGAGGCGCGTCCGAACTTCTAGCAGTGAACGTCCATGAACATCGAGAGAATAGTCGAATCTCCTGATGTCTCTCCATACGGTACATACTACAAATCCCGAACACGTCTGCACTGTATTGAATTTACTGGGATCGCATCGACACTATCTGGCTTATCTCTTCAAGAAACCATGCACGGATAAGGAATTGGCATTAACATAGCCATACCGGTGTCTATAACACAGCAAGCATGAATCTGGGCTATTTTGCTCTTCTGTCGTGCTGATAAGGCTATCGTTGCGATTGAAGGATCAGAGGGACGCCCGAACATATTTTCCAGACTGGAACAGTATACTCATCGATTGAGTGTCTAGGGCACGGAAGCATTAGTAGTAGACGGGACGTGCAAGAGACCCTGGCCAGAATTTAATGGGCTTCCATGACAGGCATGCGGACGGGTGAGCTGGCTCCTTGGGGCGACTTGGAGACAACCTGACATAGCAAGGATTCATTGTTCTCCAGATATTGGGAGAATAGAAACCACGGATGAAGATCGCAGGGCTCGCCAGCCATTTGGATCTTTCTCCTGCAAGCCGTTCTTTGAAACGAATAGCTTCTCGTGGCCTCAAGCTTCAAGTCTCACCTTTCATGAAATCATGCAGTCGTGACGTCTGAATGTCCATTGAGTTATTTTCGCTAGCCGCGAAGCAAACTGGTCCAGATCAAGCACGAGAACTTGTAAGAGGTGTCTCAAGGCTGGATTGCTATTGAGAAGGAGTTGGAGATGACTGAGAAGGTCAAGCGAACCAATAACGCCAACTCGATCCTTGGAATATGATGACACACACCAGGATCATGCGTCAAGATTTGATTCTTGCGTGGTCATTGAAGTTCCAAGCAAGGCATAGAAGGATCACACAAATTTGAGGGATGAGCACATCCCCAGTTGGAGGGTAACCCAATTCTAAGTACCAATTAGTCTGTGAACACCCCAAATAGCACGTTCGTCAGAAGAAGTCGTGTCCAGCCTGGTCTTCGGAAATAGGTGGTTGAGGGCACCCGATTGTGGCACAAAATGATGCAAAAGTAGTGTTCGGAGCCAGGCAAGATGTCCCTTTGAACGCTCAATACTACCCCAAAACTGATCGAACATATATCCATCAGTCAGACACGTAATAACAGGATAAAATGCAACATACGGGACATATCGAGGTCTAATACAATCCCGGATAATGGCCATTAGCGAAGGTCCTCGATTTCTCTGTCAACTACACTTCGACGATCAGGGGTGTTCGTGATACCTGCTCTGGAGACGCGTCGAGAAGTCACTGGGTGCCGTATCAGGTGAGGTCATGAGACCCTCAGGTCACGGCTCCAGATTCCGACGTGGAGGAAGGCAGCAAGTGACCAGAAGCCACGCCTTGCTGACAATGCTCGTATGTCTGTGAATAATGAACCCAAATTCCTCGTTGAAAGGTAATGGCACTTCTCGATAAGAGGTACTTCACAATTCGCCAACAAGGTCACACGACCCACAGAGGTCTGAAGAAGGAAAACTTCCATGGACTCGATGCGTTGCAAGGCAACTCGGCGGAGCCATGTGTACGAGAGTTATGCTGACAACACGGAGCGCGTCCAAGAATTAGAACAAGAGTGAACAGAGAATCGATATCTGGGAAATTGGGCCGACTCACCGAACAAAATCCGTACCTCAAAGCCACCGTTAAGTCGCTGATTCGCCAATAACGGATACCAGAGAATCAATCTGCAATACCATGTTATAGTATTGGGCAGGACCTGGAATTTTGCTCAGCTCGAATCGGTTTCACGTTGATCGTGGTCGTGAATAATGAGCGAAATTGTCGGGCGCCAACACTCTCCGTTCCGGTTGCAGTAGGCGTCTATCAACTTCCCCATGGTCCCATTGCTCTTCCTCCGTCATCAGCAGTCTGCATATGCCCTGAACTGGATTCTTGTTGGATACGACTCAAGGCCCCTTCGACCTTGTCGTATCCATACTATTGATACGATCACATGAAACATACATTGGTGGAAAACTTCACCTGACTTGTTCCCCAAATGGGAGCGATGTTCGATTTGGGCAAGCACGGTCGTTCATTTTCCTCCTCAGGCTGCAATTCAACACAGCGCATGGGACCAACATGGTCCTCCGCAAACCTTATCCCCAAACTTGTGGGATTGGTGAAGCCGTGACTAGATCCTCCTCGATGCCAACGCACTTTATGATGTCAAGGACTTCGTACCGTGCCTCCCGCAGTTCCACCGAGTGATTCCGAGCATCTATGCACCCTGTTCATGACTTTGGGGCACGAGCATCCCGAAGAGCCTCGTGCGACCGTCTCTATCCACATCTGCACATATATATTATGGCGGATGGGATGGTTTCTGTGTCAACCAGACTCTAATAGGTCCCATGATTGAGCTCATTCACCAGACAATGTTCCCAAACACCTACCCCGAAGTCGGTCAGCGTCGACAAGAAAAGGTGAGTAGACTCGGCAAATCTTTTCTTCCTCATTGACGACGTCTCCTAGCACACTCCTTCTTGTCATGTGCACTCGAATACTCGTAGTCACTTCGTAGATTTCATGCTTGAAATCGGAGAAGATCCCCACTTGATTCATTTGTGCTGCGTTCCTGCGGAAAGTGCGTCCCCGCCATCGATTTACCAAATTCAGTGGCTGAGATATCTGTTCTGTCACTGCAGATACCGTTATCTCGAGATTGAAGTCCAGACCTGTGAAGACCAAATCAGCAGGCAAACGACGTGCTGATGCCACTCCAGTGTTCTCACCAATCACAAATGTATGTGACTTTTACCAGACGGGTTGTACTTCTGAACGCCGATCTGGTCCCAGTTTCCATTAGCGCAGAAACGGAAAAGAGAATCTCATGCTCACATCTCGCGTAATGCTGAAGATAGAGGTGAACTCCCTCTCGCGGCCTGTCAAACAAACTCCAAAGTCCCCAGTCAAGTCCCGAGTTCTCTTGCAACTCCATGTCCCAGAAACCACCTGAAGCCGAAGGTCAAGCCGACGCTCGCCATCGATTACGAGATTGAGTGTGATTCACCCACCTTCACATGCCCACCCACGACTGCCAGACGTTCACTTCTTACCTTAATCGGTCACACGACCACAATTGCACAGGGCAATCGTGCTGCAGCAGATGCAGCCGACCCTGATCATTCGAGTTCACAGCTGCCTCCTCGACAAATGTCGGTCTCGTCACATCAGGGACCGTCTACATCTTCCGCAGCGACGACGAGTACCCTCAGTCGGTCTCCATCTGCAACATCCCTCGCCACAACGTTGTCATCCGAAGGCCCCGCCACTCCGCGAGCGACATCACCAGCACCCCAAGTCAGCAGTGACGAGCCCATTCAAGACTTGTCCCAGATCGAGAGGTACTCCAGATTCCGAGTTCAAGCAACATGCGTCGTATGCAAACGCTCGGGTTCCAACTTTCCGGGTTGCGTGAAGTGCGGAGGCATGTGGTGTTCAAGGCAATGTAGGATCCTGTCGGGGGGCGAAGGTGGGAAACACTTGTGCCAGAGTAGGGCCGATGTCTCCGCTGTTGATATCCAACAGCTCTAAAAATGTTTAGATAAGTGAAGTTGTCTGCGTTCTACAAGGTCCCCGCAAGCCTCGTTGCATGATTTATCAAGTTCTTCCGCATTTCAGGGCATCTTCGCACAACCTTCGCATTTTTTGTACTGATGATGTGGAAGTTCTATGTACCCTTCTGATAACGCCTTATGTATCGAAGTATTGCTCGTGTATAGGAATAGCCATGGATCATATTCGTAGTACTTGGGCATGCTTGAGCAAGTGATAGTGACGAGTTGGTCTTGGATGCTTTTCACATACCTAAATATTCTGCTCGTGTGCCCCAAATTCATATGCTCTTGGTCTTGATATTTTTTGAGTTGTCCCTATTACATTTTCAAGATCAAAGAATCCAGACAGGAAGATAAGCGACAAGCTGTTTACGTATTAAGAAAATACCTTAGTGTCATCAAGGGCCTCAATTTCTCCCGCGTCAGGTCGTCTTGACGTCGCTGTGATGTATACCCGGCGCACTGTAGATATCATTCGTTGCAAAGATAGAGCACGTTCGTATTATAGGGGCGTAAGCAAATACCAAGCATAAGAGCCGTGGCGCTGCGCAAAATTTGCGGTTGCTCGCTCCAAGGACCACCGCCCCTTATCAAGCACCGACTTTTTTCGCTTGCCCCCCGGCCCCGACATCTCCCTCCACTCCTTCTCTTGACTCTTCAAAGCAACTTCTGATCGTTCCCTGGGCTGTCAGAAAGGCCCGGCATTCGGGAACCATTCTTGGAGATTCTCGCTCCCTCAATCAAGAATTTGACACCCCACTATCGGAGTTGACGCTGAGAGGGTCCGAGAACAGCCACAGGGCGGATAAACGGTTCGTGTTGTACTGGTCGTGTGACAAAGAAAATTCTCTTTTCTTCTCCTCCAACATATATTAATGGCCCGTCTACATTTCAGATCCTCCCATTTACACCCATATTGTATCACCAACCATGTCGTTCATCGAAGTCAGTATATCCAAAGTCAATACTACTCATCGCAAGGTAGTTCTATATCCACTCAAGTACCCTTCTATCCTCATATTGACAATCGTTCTCCTTCGACAGTCTGCGGAACCTAACCGGCGTACCAACGCAGCGCCCTCGTTGCGCATCTTCACAAGCCGCGGCCCTTCCAATGAGTCTCGAGTGAGGGATCGTGGGGTGGAGTGTGGGGGTGACCAGGCATCGTCTTCATTTGGGTCCAGTCGCATAGTCGATGACGATTCCATCCTTTCCGACACATCTTCTCATTCTTCTCGTCGTGTTGTAGCAGACAGAGATGGACGTCCCAAAGCAGTCAGAGACCTTCAGCTTGGTCATACACGGACCAGATGCTCTTCCACCACACATACGATGTCTGCTATCCATGGTGTCAGCCATAGTCGCACCAGAGCAATGTCGGCATCAGACTCTTGTATACGAGGTCCGAGAAAACGTCTCTCGTCACTCTCACTATCTACCATGAGTTCGACTATCGTTCCCAAGGCTGATCTAGCAGCTCCTGAAGCTACAGATGTCGACGACTTGCTCGGCTCCTTTGCCCCCACTAGCTGTGCACGGCAACATATCAAGTCTCTCATTGGCACGAGCTCTAGGCCGCGATTGCCTTTGCTACGTTCCCTCAAGGCGAGCCCCATTTTGTTCCCTAGGCGTCCGTCCACACCAGAAGAACCAATCACACCCCCTGATTCCCCTCTACCTTCAATCTGTCGTACCCCCTCCTCATACTCCGAGCCCGAATCAGAGTACTTTCCATCACTTCCCTCTTCTGCAGGACCCGTTACTCCTGTCAGCTCGACCACGCCGACTCCTTCGCCGACCCTCAAGAAAAAAGAAGTCGTACACGCCCTCGTTGCATTAGAGGAACGCTCACGTTTCAAAGTTTGGACATATTGCTCAACTTGTCGTAGATCCGGATCCAACTATCCTTGTTGCCCCAAATGTGGAGAGATGTGGTGCTCAAGGGAGTGCCGCCTGAAGAGCACCGGTGGGGCAAAGCACAGGTGTGCTGAAGGCCAATGCTAATACATCAGATTTGTTGTGAAGCGGATCGTTGACTCTTCCTGATTCTCTATTTATTCCCTCACATGTTGACCCTCTTGCTATCATCTCGAAATTCTACTGTATCTCACTTCTTACATCCATCCTCGTCTTTCCCCCCAATTATTTTTTTCTTGACACGGCTCAAACACATTTGCTTCGCTATCTATGTTTGCTATGTTGTTGTAATCTACTAGACTTAAATCGACACCATGTCCTCAAACCAATACTGCCTATGATCCATTTTGCTCGGCGAGTGACGACAAACAGAGACTGGGAGCCCCACATCCAATTTTTGGTTTCAACGACGTCAGCCGCCGCCACAGTATTGCAATCTGCGATTTGTCTTGGCCGATCAGAAGCTCGAACGTGAATAATGACAGTGAATGACTCATGTTAGCATAACCCCAACCCTCGGTGAATTGGTGCATTGCAGCAATTACTCCAAATTGACGTACACGACATCGTGCATCATCAAAGGCATATGAGAAGCCAAAAGGTTTCTGGAACTTGCCTAGATCCCAATCTCCCTTTCGTGAATTTGGGCACAACACCCGGTACCAAAAACCACCGGAGGATAATCATGGGCTTGAAACGATGGGGTTCTGAGCAATCTCAACATTGCAGGCAAGGTTCCAACAACGGTGTCTTGCACAGGCGCTGCATTCACAATTGTCACTTGGTTTTGTCTTCAATCAAGACGGCGTTCATGGGCATCACATCGGGATTGCAAGAACAGACGTGAAAAAGGAACAGTCGGTTCACAAAAATGTACGCTCGCTTAATATGGTACCGATAGCTACCAATCGAGGGAAGCGCAATGTGGGTTGAACATGATCGGGAGACAGCGCAGATAGACGTCGTGTCGCGTAAGTCCGATGTCGAGTCGGGAAACCCATGGATTGACAAGGAAAGGTACATACCCAAGAAAATGCGGGATCCCGAAAAGGTGTGAAGTCTGCAAAAGGTGTCGTCCTCACATGCGGGGATGAGAGTTGTTTCAATGTACGCTTCATAGCGTAGGCGAGGCGAACAAAACATGTAGGTGGGGAGTTCTACGGACAAGTACGCCGACTGAGTAGTAAAGCCAAATCGATTGTGCATGACATGCAAGCAAGGAAAGAAGAAGTTAGAAGAATCGTGCGGGATTGAGCGATAGGTTTGTGTCTCTTGTGGTCTTCTTAGAAAGTACGGTCCGACCCTCCGCGTGTTTCACTCGGTGGATTTAGAACGAGGTACTGCGAAGTACTGATACGAAGGTATTCAGAACACTGTTTTCGTTGACTGTGAAGGTAATATTGTAGCGGTTTGTTTCTCCTTCAATCGTTTCTTTGCTTCCCAAGAGGGGTGAAGGGGTTTCTCATCCTTTCGGACTGGCTCAGCTAATGAATGTCATGGGTCAGGTCATCGGACTTAAAGACAGGGGCAAAACTGAACATACCCTTGGCCTTGTGAGGTCGGGAGTCCGCGGAGGCGGTGCCAACTGTTCTCTCGCGAGGATGTGGGTATTGGGGTCGAGTATTGCGGGAAGTATCCCCACGTCCGCCAGATTTGTAACTCCCTTTCGCTGTTGGCTGGTGCTCGTTTTTAACGTGATTGGCATTTCTCCCATACTTCTTCTCCCATATCCTAACGAAATGTTAGAGAGATTAACCAACGGAATCAAATCATGCCGTACGCTCTGCGGGCCCTTTGCCCTCGGCGATTCTTCTTTGGACCGCCATTGACCATCTCCGCTTCACCCTCACTCAGATCAGAGGCGTCAGAGTCTCCCCGAGTAAACCCTACAGCCAGAGTTGGGAGGAACGTAGAATGTGCGGAGCTGGTCGAGGGTTCTCCGGGAGGTGTCCTGGCATCCGACATCCGTTGCTTCTTGGTCGCCGCAGGTTTGAGTTTGAGGGGCCTGCTCTCGTCAGCACCAGCTTCGTCAGCTTCAGAAGAGGATTCTGAAGATGACGCTCCAGCTCCTGGATCACTATGGACAGAACCAGATTCCCAGCCGTCGTCATCACCAAGTTCTTCAGATGCAGAGTCGTCGGCTTCGGCTTCAGTCACGGCTTCGTGTTCGCCTTCAGTCTCATCTTCAGGAGATGAAGCAAAGGTTTCCTTAGTTTTGTGAGTTTTCCGAGGCGGAACCTCGTCCCCATCCTCTGAGTCGACTTCCATTGGAATGTCGGCCTTCGTCTGGGGCTGGATGATATTCCGAACAGAATCAATGACCGTCGCAACGTCCTGAGCAATCAGCTTCGAACTGAGGAGTCTCCCTTGCACCTTAGCAAGCGGTGAACCTGTCAGTGCTTCTGGTACTGGCTTCGACGACAACTCAGCGGCTACCGCACCAACGACCGCCTCGTGGGTTGACAGAAGGCGGTCCTTCTTGAACTTGCTTCGGAGGGCAGTATCGGCAATTACTTCTGTCTCTATTTCCTGGATTGGTTTCAATGAGCCGACTAGCCACACGGTTGGAGAAGTAGCGGACCTTAAGGACGTCCAACTGGGCTTCCAATGAAGGCACCTCAGCAGCCTTACTTTTGTCGGCTCTGCATAGACAATCAAGTTCGATGCTCACAATTTTATGAGGGGGTTACACACCTCAGGGTCTTGAGCCGCTTCACCAGTTTCTGTATCTCAAATTGCTTTGCCTTTTTGGCCGCCTTCCGAACCTCCCTGACGCCATGATGCTACGGTACTTCATACCGTTAGGACAGATAGAAAAGCGAGTGCATACATCGCCCGTACCAGCTTTCCTACAACCTTCGATGTGATATCATCCTGTCCGATTTAATCAGTGATTCCATTGTTACATGCCAAGTCTTGGTCGCTTACCTCTATTGTGGATTTGCCTCTTTTACGTTTTAATGGTCTGGCCTCCGACATGGTATGCAAAGAACGTCCAATTTGCAAGGATGGTAAAGATCGACTATGAGTTGAGATTAGTAGCGAACTGTTTCTTGAATTCTTAGACTTTGCAACAAGGAGCTGCAAGGTGGTCGTCGGAACAGAGAGTGGACGGAAATAGACGCGCGTGCCTTGGCTTCGTTCTGACCAACCTGCACCAGCCTGAAGGCCTTGAAAATCCCTTCAGCAACAACTTCTTTCTCAGGCGTTGTTCGTCACCGAATAACGTCCTTGTCGATAATCGCAACCTTGACCTCTGGAACGCTGGAGTCACGTAATGGGTTTAGCTACAGCGTCCGAGCTACAAGCCGATGATGAGCACCAAGAACGCAAGATCTTTGTCGGATTCGAGAAGCACAAGCAGTTCTTGGCTCTGCAGGACGAACTACTCAATCTGGACTGTCCTTCAGAGAAATTATCAGATACGCAGTACGTTCTATTGATGAAATTATCCTCGGTGGTGCGTTAGATTCGTCTCGTGCTTTCTTGTGACTGCTGAGTTGCGATTAGTTTGCTGAATATCAAGAACAATCATATCTCTGGGATCCTTTCTTAGAGCGGCTCGTCTCACCCGTCGTGTCAAAATTCAAATCTCGCATTCAGAACAATACATTGACACCTGACGATGCCTCTGGTGGCTATGGGTCAAGAACGAGTGGGTTATCTAACCTTCTGTATCTCTACATCAAATTCCGTGGACATAAGACCATCAGTGCGTTCACCGTATCGTGACCGCTGTCGGTAGGGTCTGACCACATTGAGTCAGCAAGATTCTTCCCTCACGAAGTTGCGGACTTGACAATCGTCCTCGATTACTTCACGAACAATGAAGCCCTATCGCAAAGCCAATACTACTGGCATTTGCGTTATGTGATGCTTCTCTGGTTATCCTTGATCTGTATGCTTCCGTTCGATTTGTCTCAGTTTGATGAAGAAAATCAGGCTGGACAAACCGCGGAAAAGATTGAGGCTATAGCCAAGGCCAACCTCGGTCGCGCTGGAGTAGAACGCGACGCCGCAGCGATCTTACTTTCACGATTGTATACCAGGTATGCTATCATCCACCATTTTGTGTGATTTCTCCTCATATGCACAGAAAGGATATGATTCCCAAATTCCCGTCGTTTCTACAATGGTGTCTTTCAATAGTTCGGGAACCCAAAGGGCCCTTTACTGTAAGTTTTCTTGTGCTGTTTGATATCGGTTCACCCAATCCAGTTATTGGTCAGACTATTGGTTGTCTTCGCACACTCTGCGAGGTGACGAAGGTTGGTCCAGCTGAGCAGGTCCAAATGCATGCCTCTGGTGTTTTAGAAATTACGAGGGAAGTTAGTACCAACGAGAACCTCCTCCTCAATACATTGGTACGAAAGCTCCGGTCAAAACTACTCTCAAGGACGATTTTGCGTTTGCTTCCTGTGAATGTCTCCCGAGCACGCCGGCGAGGTAATCGTGGCTCGTTCCTATCGTGAGATGCAGAGTCTTAGTACTTCCAGGGAGGGCGTTGGTCTCGGATGGTGCTGCCAGAAACTCGAGTGACGATACTGAAGGAGATTTCGATGTCCCAGAAGAGACTGAGGAGGCTCTTGAGAGCCTATTCCAATCCCTGCAAGACAAGGTCAGTAATTATTCGACGTCGTCATCAGATCAGAGTGAACAAGCTCTCAGGATACCGTTGTCCGTTATTCATCGTCGAAAGGGATCGCTCGAATCGCGGAGCGCCTTCCTCCGGACTTTACAGCACAAATTCTCGAGAATACCATGCAGCTATTTTCGATACATCTGGTGGCAGTGGAGAGTTTTTACGAGATGCCTTCCATTGCTGAAGCAACGTGGCACGGTGCTTGCCTCGCCTGCGCCGAATTGGCACGAAGAGGCTTGGTCCCGAACAATCAACTAAATGAACTCATCAATTGGCTCACCAAGGTACTCATACAATTGTTGTATACACGGCGGTTAACCCGTTGTCCTAGGCTCTGTATTTTGATATCCGTCAGGGTGCCCACTCTATTGGAGCGAGCGTGAGAGATGCTGCATCCTATGTGCTTTGGTCGCTAGCACGGGCTCAAGACCTTGAAGCCCTGTCACCGCACGCCCATGTACTCTCACAGAAGTTGGTTACGGTAGCCCTCTTCGATAGGGAGGTGCATATAAGGCGGGCAGCCAGTGCTGGATTTCAAGAGTATGTCGGGCGAACGGTAAGTATGCCTACCATGTCCTGTGGATCAAGCCATGACTAGATTTTCAGAGCTTATTTCCCCATGGAATCGACGTACTTCGCAAGACCGACTTTTATGCCATCGGGACTCGGCGCCATGCCTTTCTCGTGGCCGCCAAAGAGGTTGCCGAGTCAGTTTCTGAATCCTTTTATCCCCTTGAGATGTTCACGAACGTGTCATCATAGGCACGAAGAGTACCGTCCTGCGTTGATCGATCACTTGTTATCTGTGACCCTTCGGCACTGGGACCCGACGATGCGTAAGCTTGGGGCACAATCGTTGGCTTCCATCTCACAGCTCAAACCAACGGAGCTTCTTCATGATTCTGCGGAGAAAGCCGTGAGTCATTTGTGGTTAGATGAGTACAATGGCATGGGCACTCACACAGGGTATAGTCACAATATTTGACTTTTCCGGATGTTGGCGACGTCCACGGTGCACTCCTGGCTCTGACCGAGCTCGCGGATAGCTGCCGTCTCTCAGGCCTTGAGGTTGAAAGGAGGAAGGTCGGGGAGTTATTTTCGAACCTACTTCTATTCTGAATTTCACTATTCTTCTCAGATTTTCTCATACCTTGACCAAGTTCCAAGTAGCATTGTACAGTCACCGCGACATGAGCTCATCACCGCCGCGGCATGCACACTGATCGCGAAGGCGATTTCTCTTCCGGACATTCAACTACATACAACGTCGGCGCCCTGGCGAAAGATCGTAGATTTTGGTCTCAGAAGCCGAAGCACTTCCGTGCAAGAGGCCACCGCCGGCGCTATGATGGCCGTAAGCAAGCTTGTAGATTGCTCCCCAGTCGTCCAAAGGTAGGCGATTTCTGGACCAATCAGTATCGTATCCTTTATCCAGGTTCCCGGACGATTTTAGGTTACTGCGTGAGAATGTAGCAGGGTCACCAGCTATGCAGCAAAGTGTATCTCGCGTTTTGGGTGTCCTTGACTATAACGCCCATCCCCACGGTCTCCAAGAGGCTATTCGATATCTGTTGGGTTGTGTGAATCCGCAGGTATGATTTATCCTCTTTCGGTACCTGTCTCTTTGTAAAATTGTACCTGCAGGGACCAGCAAGATTTGCAGATGTTGAAGCACGCAAAAATGCATACACATCAATGTCTCTAATTATGCATAACATCATTCCCAGGCTTTCAGAGAGTACGGTGTCCGATAAGCACGTATGAAAAGAAGGCTCACCTTTCCCCAGATGTCTCGCCTGGAGTTGTCTGTGAGATGATTGATGCCCTTCAAGCGGGCCTTGAGGATTACTCTACCGATCAACGTGGAGATGTCGGATCCTGGATTCGTATTGCTTGCATCAAAGGCCTCGCGGAAATTTCGGAA
The DNA here is from genome assembly GCA_027627245.1 of Meripilus lineatus. Classification (NCBI taxonomy): domain Eukaryota; kingdom Fungi; phylum Basidiomycota; class Agaricomycetes; order Polyporales; family Meripilaceae; genus Meripilus; species Meripilus lineatus. The sequence goes on along the minus strand of JANAWD010000135.1, from coordinate 23,994 downwards.
CTCCTCATCCAAAATGCTTCAAATGTTCCAAATTTTGCTGGCTACTTCCCACCGCAGAGGTACCATGATGCCCTTGGCGGTATCCTCAAACAGGGAGTGGAACGACTTGATAATGTCAGACACCAAGCTGGCCAAGAACTCTTGCGCCTGTTGCGGCTACCTCTGCCTGATGCAACGAATGCCACCGCTTGGCAGGTTCGCGGGAGCGACCTTTTGACGGAATTGTTCCTGAGGTACGCTTGATCGACCCGTATGGGGGTAGAGCGACTTCTGATAGAGGCCCCCAGGGATTCCGAGATAGTGGGCTGGAACGAGGGATCCTGGCTTTTCCCTCGTGCGGTGAAGATCCTGGAAATCGAGGAATACCGAGCTCAACTTCTCGCCGGGCTGGTGCTGAGTGTCAGCAGTAAGACCGACAGTACAGTAAGTGGTTCCCGGAATGACCGCTGACATTCGGGTTGATTCTTCGGGTGCAGCAACGCCCAGTGTCAACAAGCCTCGTGGATTACACCCGCTCACTTCCTGTCTCGCGTAATGGTGAACCTGGGTATGATCTCCGAAAATTCGCGGAAGACCTTCTATCACGGACCACTCGGAAGTTGTCCTCCAATAATATTGTCGTTCCCGTCTTGCAAACGTTCAACGTCTTGCTTGAGGCGGATGCTCTTGAGGGCCTATATGAAGACGAGACAGGCCTCCAGAGGTAAAGTCATTTATCTCTTAATAGGAATTAAATCTCATCGGAAAATAGTCTGCGCAGTCTCCTGGCAATTGCCTCAAGAAACGTTGAACGTTTAAAGAATGTTCAAAGAATACTTATGTCTATGAGAGTGTATGTTTGGATTTTCCCAGGGTGATATGGCACCTCACAAACCCCAAATTGTAGTGTGATCAATCTTCTACCTGCCGCGGCGCTACGCAAAGAATGCCAGTCCCACTTATCCCAGTTCCTCGGGCACCAATATCCCAAGGTAATGACTTCTGATACTCGATCACGCCCCCATTCTTACGGATGACGATTTCTAGATCAGAGCGGATACAGCCGAATACCTATACCTCGTGCTTCAGACCAAAGATTTGGACTGTGAAACCGATATGGCAGAGAACATAATCCTGGAAACTGAATGGTGAGCCTTTTGTGTGCGACTGCATACTGGATATATCTAAATTCAATATAATACAGGTCGTCAGCTGATATTGCCATGGTGAGAGACGCGGCACAACGATGCATCGCTTCTCTTGTAGATGAGATAAACTAAATGAAGAGGTCCTCGACGTTGAGTCATCCCCGTCTACCCGAATGACCAATGAAGTCTTCACATATGGGAAAAATGGGTTGCTGTATTATGAAGACAACTATAACACCCTGTTCGAGTACATTCTACTATATCAACACGTTATTCCCTTGCTGTGTCTGGTGAAATGACTGTCCCTGGGTTTCGAGACTGTGATGATATACTCTCAAGTTGTGATCCATCTGAGCGATGCCTGTGATAAACGTCTCAACCTCAGAACCCAAATTTGGACCAGGGTGCTCTGCCACAATTCGTGGGAAAATCCAAGACGACCACCCTGACTGATTACTCGTTTCGGCGATGGCGCAGATGGTGCCGCTGCGTAAATCGGGACAGGTTGCTTGCTTTCTCTCAGCACCGTCCACTTTGAACACACATCACGACTCTTTGCATCGGACAGGATGGTAGCAGACCCCAGAATCAGCGATAGAGAGTTAGCAGCAATCAATGCGGCCGCAGTCACGAAGGAATACCGCGTGCAGCCACATCTGGGTAAGATGAGAATATTCGCACCCAAACATGCCTTGCTGAGTATTCTCATTGCTAGATTACCGTACTGTGTCCGCAATTAATGGGTGTGTGTTACTCCCACCACCCCTTTTTCTTTGCCTGAGCCCTATGACGATGATATAGACCGTTGGTCGTGCTGGATAACGTGAAGGTGCGCCTCGACTTTGTCCGCGAGACCCACACATCCAACACGATGAACCCTTGAACACCCCCAGTTTCCCTCATACAACGAGATCGTGCAGTTGACCCTTCCGGATGGAACCAAGAGAGGAGGACAAGTCTTGGAAGTTCAGGGAAAGAAAGCCATTGTACAGGTGTTCGAGGGGACATCAGGTGTCGATGTCAAAGCGACACATGTTGAGTTCACAGGGAGTAGTATGAAGCTCCCTGTGGCGGAGGACATGCTTGGGCGTATATTCAATGGGTCCGGGATTCCAATTGACCAGGGTCCAAAAGTGTTTGCGGAGGACTACCTCGATATTAATGGTAAGCCCCCTCCTCTCTACATTCTTGAGCACATGGTGAACCCTTCACATGAGGCTCTCCAATCAATCCTTATTCTCGAATTTACCCTGAGGAAATGATCCAGACTGGTATTTCCACAATCGACGTCATGAACTCAATTGCTCGTGGACAGAAGATCCCCATTTTCTCTGCGGCCGGTCTCCCACACAACGAGGTGAGTCGCTGTCAAAACGAATTGTCCAGTAATCAGGGTTTTGACATCCCGAGACAACAGATTGCTGCTCAAATCGTACGGCAGGCAGGTCTCGTCAAGGGACCAACAAAGGACGTGCATGATGGACATGAAGACAACTTCTCCGTGGTTTTCGCTGCTATGGGTGTCAACATGGAGACAGCACGTTTCTTCAAGCAAGATTTCGAAGAGAACGGCAGTTTGGATCGTGTTACATTGTTCTTGAATCTGGCAAACGATCCTACCATCGAACGTATCATCACACCACGCCTGGCACTGACAACAGCCGAATACTATGCATATCAATTAGAGAAACACGTTTTAGTTATCCTCACGGATATGTCTTCATACGCTGACGCCCTTCGTGAGGTAAGAGCTCTCATTCTTATCTGACGTGCTTATGGCTGACATGTTTGCTCATCGCCAGGTGTCTGCGGCTCGTGAAGAAGTGCCCGGTAGAAGAGGGTACCCCGGTTATATGTATACTGATTTGTCAACCATCTACGAGCGTGCGGGTCGTGTACAGGGACGAAATGGTTCCATCACCCAAATTCCGATCCTGACAATGCCCAATGACGGTGAGTCGTCTGTTTGCCGTCCGAGAAGCCTCTCGCGTCTTTCTACAACAGTCAATTAACGGACCATCTGTGGTGTATTTTCAAAGATATCACACACCCTATCCCTGACTTGACGGGATACATCACGGAAGGCCAAATATTCGTAGACCGACAATTGCACAATAGACAGATCTATCCACCTATCAATGTGCTTCCTTCACTGTCTCGGCTTATGAAGAGTGCTATCGGCGAGAAGTTGACTAGAAAGGATCACGGCGACGTTTCGAACCAGTTGGTGCGTGTTTCGTATTGACCTCCACCATCATCAACATACTGATACGAACGCTAACTCTCTTGATTCTGATCTAATCTCTAATCTTCGTTCTTACTGAATTTGACAGTATGCCAAGTATGCAATTGGCCGTGATGCAGCTGCCATGAAAGCTGTTGTTGGAGAAGAAGCGCTTTCCCCAGAAGATAAACTTGCATTAGAATTCCTCGACAAGTTCGAAAAGCAATTCGTCGGACAAGGTACGGCAAGAATTCCCCATTCCATTCTCCCTTTATACCCTCCATTTTTTCTCAGCGCTCCGGTTGATTTCGTGATCACACCGCTTTTACTCATCCTCGTGCTTTCTTTGTTCTCGCTCGTGGCCCATACTCGTGCTGACGCATTCACACCCTTTGTGAAACCCTCGTGTTTGCACTTCTTTCTCCTTTCCATAGGCGCCTATGAAGCACGAACCATCTTCGACTCGCTAGACCTCGCCTGGACTCTGCTGCGTATCTTCCCGAAAGAACAACTGAATCGTATCAGCCCCAAGATCATTGCAGAGTTCTACGCACGTAAAGCGACGAGGAAGCCCACTGAGGACGTGAAGCCTACCGAAGAGAAATTGATCGACGACGCATGAGGAGTGTCTGGATAGTCGTTCCCCTATTGAATTCGAAGGTCACGATGATGAAAATGAGGTGTGGTTGTGGTTTTGGTGCGGACGAGGAGATTATTGTGCCCGTATCTGGTTGAGTGGATACGAATCGTGGACCTTGTTTGTTTGGTAGCGTGGTTGGTTGGTTCAATGAATCAATTTTTCTTGTCCTGTCCGTAGTCTTTTGTTGCACTTGCTCCTTCTGTTTCTCCATGCTTCTTTTTTCCTTTGTTCGCCGCGTTTCTCCATTCAGATAGGACCAACCCTATCCCGAACACCCATATACACATACACTACCAGTACCTGTATGTGTAATGCGCGAGGCGCATATACAATTCTGTTAGTACAGCTCAATGACACCGAGGCCACGCCGAAGCTTCGTGCCTTCATCATTCTAGAAAAAAAAAACCTGTGTTGTTACTGTACCCATGATTGGGGTATGACACGATTGAAAGCACGACGCGCCCCGGTCTTGGGTAAGCGGGGATACTACTCGAGTTGAGCGGTATTATGGTTCGGCTTTGATGAGTGCTCCGAAGCACCTTCGCGAGGTGGTGGTGGTGCGCGGGAGTTTGGGAACGATTGCGGCAATGCTTATGACGTCAATAAACTCGATTTTGCCTCCCTTCTGGATACAGGCTTCGGGCAGTGTTGCTCTCGTATGATGTGCACTCGGATTCGGAATATTAATATAATATGAAGGAGAGCGTCCAAAGATAGAACGGGAATGAATCGATCCCTCACGACAAGCCTAAACTTGAAGCAATCCATCACGATCATTCCTCGTATACACATACTACATCGTGTTTTGACAGACTTTTCCGTGAGGTAGAAGGGAATGAGGAGCAGAACAGGAAGAGGTACCGTTTCCTTGTGAACAGCACCGCAAGGACAAAATTGAAACCTGAAAAGAAAGGGACTACCTTACTTACCTCAGAGTCTCAGACCTGATTCTGAAGGACAAACCCGAAACGCAAACTGGAATGACAAAACGGGGATCCCCAAATTTTATTAAGATCGGATTGAGACTCGGAGTACAAGTAAGGCCGCGGGCCACGCTGGTTCCTACATGTTACAACGTTAACAATCTCCACGATACCTGATTACCATCTATACTATATACTATCCCCAACCCGCAAACTCGGACACGACGCCAACCAGGGTGCCAGTGCCAAGGAACATCGAACAATGGCTACCTCTAGCAATGATTGGTTCTATTCCAAATCCCAAGGTTCTGCGGACTCGGATAGGATAGGATTGGGCAGAACACCAGGTAAGGTGTCTCCCTCCCCGTCTGGGAAAAAATCCCACAAACTCGCCTCACCCACAGGTGAGGTGAGAACCACACAAGTTCGCATCTTCTTTTCAATTGAACAAGGTTGAAGGGGAATATAGTATTTGCCACCCCCTCCCCCCCCCCTGTGCTATCGCCACGCGGCGGATCGAAACTACGTGGAAAGTACTGTATTGAATTTATTGTATTGAAGAGGATCAATTGATCTGTAAAGTAAACTTTCAGCCTCGTCGTAAGCTCATGGCATCCTATTGGGACTGCAAACTGCAAGGGTCCCCCCTCACTGGCAGACTGGGGTTGGCGCTATGGACGGTCATTGGCAGGCCAGGTCGATGGTGCTATTTCGCTCTCATCAATATAGATGCACTTATGGCATCGTTGTGCGTGTTCTTGGAATAGGACCGGTGTTTTGGGAAGATCTAGAAGGGAAAACACCGGTCTATGTCGGAGCACAATGACTATGCATGTCGTATTGTTGTGGGTGTGGTGATTGTTCTGTTTTCTCGGCGGTTAGGGATTTTCTGGAAAGAACGACTGAGGGCTGCAGTATGATGCCGGGATGTAGTACCCCCCCTACCCCAATGTTGGAGTACATTCATGTTTGTTGACGTGATAATGTAGTATCAGCATCACATCCAATCACCTCAATTGATCAAAACACAATACACACACTATGGAGATATTCCGAGCCTGAGCTACTGCATATCAGATGTATCGTGGTCTTCCGCGAGACGATNGCGCCAAGTTCGGAGTGATACCGTGAGTACGAACTTGAACACCTCCATCTTGAAATCTTGAAACTTCCGAACTTTCCGTATCCTCGCGATTCATCCCATGTGGGTTTAACTTGAAT